>CAAKHG010015964.1:0-29718 GCA_901007715.1 Dactylopterus volitans | reverse complement strand
TCTCTCGCGCGCGCGTCTCTCTCTCTCTCACACACACACACACACACACACACACACACACACACACACACACACACACACACACACACACACACACACAGAGTTAGTGGTGGTGTTCGCGGAGCGTCATTCTGGTGTAACCATGAATGAATGAATGAATGAACCAAGACCTCACTGAGGAACTGTGGCTTAAACTCAGCCATAAGCAACACGGCGCGCGGTCCGCGCTTGAAACTCAATCCCCCAGGCTGCCCCGCGCCGCCTGAGCGTGAGGCGCAGCTCTCGCGAGAGCGCGCGTGTTGTGGAACAGCTGACGGTGCGGCGGTGAGCTGTCGGGTGAGAGACGGAGCAACCGAGAGAGTCCGCGAGCCGCCCGTAACGTCGCCCAGTCGCACGCCGCCGTCGTCCAGTCGTCGCCATGGCGGAGACAGACCCAAAGTCAGTGCAGGACCTGACCAACGTGGTGAGTCGCCGCGACGGCCGCGGGTCGACGGCGGCTAGCGTTAGCCGCGCGAGCTAAGCGAGGATGCTAACCACGGTTAGCTCTCGATAGCTAGCTGGTTAGCGTTGCTAGCAGAGGCGGGACACACGCGACGCTCTTTCGCTTGTACAGTGAAATTAAATGTGCGTGTGGAACTGATGTGGACCGCAGCGACGTGGACCCGCGTCCTACTCTTGTGTAATGCTCAGTTGGCGTGGTAGCTAATGACGTCAGCCCACCACGACCCGTCCGAGCGCATCGCCGCACTCCCGCGCAGGTGCGGCAGGGCGGTGATATTCACGTGGGGACGGTTTTGTTTGTTTTAATCCCTGAACCACCAATCGTAGCGACTGTGACCTTTGACCCCAAGTGAAGACCCCTGAGGACCTCCACAGGACGAATCTTCTCCCAGGACGGAGATGTCACGTGCTCAGAAGTCACAGAATTCACACTTGTAGATTCTCTCCGCCCTCTGAACGGTTGTGTTGTCATGGAGATGAGCGCGAGGCCGTTAGCGAGTCCTCCTGTGTTAAGGTGAAGGAGGCGTCTGCTGGTGACCCTCAGGGCCCCGTTGTGAGGTGGGCAGGCACCGTGTACTACAGCTCCGCAGCGAGGACATGCGCTCCTCTACCCTGGTTGCCTAGTTATGAGTTTGTTGTCAAGGAAACGCCTCTGCATTAAAGTTGGAGCGCTGGTTTCTTCTCCTCCAGCAGCTCAGCAACAGTTGCGAGTGAGCAGCCCCCACAGTCAACAGGCGGCCGTACACAAGCTCATCAGTCACGTTGCTGAGTGGACTCCATGTTCTGCTGTTTGTCTCTCAGGTCCAGACTCTCCTGCAGCAGATGCAGGACAAGTTCCAGACCATGTCAGACCAGATCATTGGGAGGAATATCCTTGTCAGTGCCGGTTTGCCGGCCAAGCATTGGCCCGACGAATGTTGTGATGGTTATTGTTGGGTATTAATCCACTGCAGTGATGCTACAACGTCAACGCGGCACTTTTTTATGAGTTACAAGTCAAAGATCAGAGGTTTCCTCGATGCAAACAAAACTTATTTCTCTCATTTCTTTCACAAATATGTTAAATCTTCTAAGATGCCCCCCCCCAGCAGGTGAAGCATGTCAGGTTGCAGGTGAAACAGCAGGGTTCTTGTTCAGGTGAGTCCTGGACTGGTCGCAGTCAAAGTTCCCTCTAAAATGTGCACTTCTTTTGAGGCGCGATGCTGCAGCGTGATTGGCTGCTGACTGCAGGAACGCCCGCCTCAGCTGTCTCCCGGCAACAGAATGCTCATTCCACCACCATGAACCGCCTCCAACGTCCTTTCCAAGAATTTGGCGGTATCGTTAACCAGCGTCATAACCGCAGACCAGCTGTAACCGTGGAAACCTCGGGTCAGCTGGTCAAACAGCTGCAGAACTTCTCAAGAACCGCACAGAACCCGTCTTAGGGAAGCGAGGTGGCCTCACCGGGGTGGTGACCTGACTGTAGGTTGGGCGAATGCTCACCTTCGATGGCGCATCACAGACAGCAGACACGGCGGCGGGTCGGTTGAGCGGCTTGCTGGTGTCAGTGTTGTCAGCAGGGTGGTGCATGGTGTGGGCGGGGCTATGGTGTGGGCGGGGCTATGGTGGGCGTGCGGGCATAAGCTGCAGAACGTGCAGAGCTACGAGGATGAGAACCTCGGGCCCGTTGTCATGCCATCATGTTACATCGTGATGACGCCCAGGTTGCCAGGATCTCCATAGGATTCCTGGAAGCTGCAAGGCTGCAGTTCCAGCATGGCTGCAGTTCCTGCAAGGCAGCAGTTCCTGCATGGCTGCGTCCTCAGCAGGTTCCAGTTATGATGTCAGAGGAGGGCGCCAATATTCCCCAACAGGATCAGTAACTGTTGTTTCAAGGAAATGGTGGTCAAAGCAGATACCGAGTGGTCTTCTGCTTTATCATCTTTTGGCAGGTTAAACAAAATTTGAGAGGAATAAGACTTTAGTTTGCATTGAAGAAGTCTTGTATCATTGAATTTATGAAAAAAACGGGAGCAAAAACCAAGTCTGCTTTGATATTCTAGTAGAGCGAGCTGACTGATGTGCCGCCGGTGGTTCCCTGCATCGTCTCACACGTCCAGCAAGCTGAACTTCCTCCCTTTCAGAGCTCCTTTGTTAGATTTGTGATTTACACTTAAAGGCCTTAACTGCTTCTGCACTTGATGAGATGAGCACGCGCATCGACGACCTGGAGAAGAACATCGCTGACCTGATGACCCAGGCTGGTGTGGAGGAGATCGAGGCGACGCCTGAAAAGGCTAAAGAGGGTCAAGGTTCATAATGAAGGTAGGATGGAAGCTGCATGTTTCATGCTCCCTTTTACCTGCATAGATTGTATGGAATACTGTGAATGTGAGGACGCCGACGAGAGCACGGCTCACTGATGCCGCCACCGGCAGCCATCTTGGCGTTTGGTCGTCATCTTTATCCTCCATGTTTTCTGCCACATTTGTGCTCCACAAACCGTTTCAGCTTTTTCAGCTCTTTTTGGGACCATTTGAACTTTTTTTTCTACTTTTTAAAATATTAACTTAATACATTCAACTGTTAAATTCCCATTCAGTTTTTCTCATAGTTTCTGGATTACTATGGTTTGAACCTACTAAAAATGCAAGTTTTCCGAATTTGATTGCCATGACATCATGGCGGCATATTTGCTCAACGGTGTGATGTCACAACTGTGTGACAGACCTCTTCTTTCAGGCCTCTATAGCATTCGACTCTCAGCATTCATATGTGACAATTTCACGTTGCCTTTCCTGCCGTAGCGGACACTAAATGCATGTTTATAGTTTGCGTCAACGCGAGTACCACGATATGGACCGTAATATACAAATATACGTGCGTCTTTTTCACAGGTTCCTAAGCAACACGGCCGCTGAGTCGGGACCGATATCCAGGAGCAGCAGACTTTTTCATTCTGAAAAATGACATTGATTTGGTGTGTCTTTGTGTGATATGCTTTTTATATATTGAATATTGTGACAAATGGTTCCAGTTATGTGATGACTTGAAAAGTTGAATGTTACTTGTAGGTTAGAGTAGTGCGATATCCCTCGCAGAGCTTCAGACGCTCTCATGCAGGAATGCATTATGCATTTATGGATTTTTTTTTTTTTACGTTTTGTTTTGCGCTGACCTGGAGGTTCTGGCGGTCCGCCGTCGTATGTGTTGGTTCTTTCCCGTGAGGCGATGGCGGGCAGCGCTTGTGCCGGTGCTGACATGTTCACCTCGCAGGCAAACGGGCCAGTAGAAGCCACCAACATGGAAAATGGCCACGGTGACAAGAAGCCTGCAGGGTTTCACAAACAGCACTGTTACTGCTGACGCCCGGGGTGCATTCCAATTCTAACAGGTTTTCTTCTATTAAAGCTATTTAATACAACAATGTCGTATTGTGTTTTAAATATTTTCCTCTAAGCACAGTATTATTGTCAGGAACGTGTGTTGCATGTGTTGACTTGCATATTATATTGGACGACAGCTTTGAACAACACGTAAACTAAAACAGGAAGCAGGTATTTATTGTCCTCCGTTATGGGTTTTTACCTGTCCACATTAATATGGAGACAACTAGTGAGCAGACTTCACTGCACAGTAGAAACCTTTAATCAAATGAATGCAAACAATTTACAAACGTAACACAAACCAACAGCAGTCATGTAGATAAAGTGCCAAAAGTAAAAAAAGAAAAACCCATGAGAAGTGCGAGGCTTGTTTGGCTCATTGAGCGCTGGAACGTGGAGTGGACGCTTCTGTAGCTGCATGCTGGTTAGAACTGGAAGTCTGCCTCCGTCATGTCAATGGCCCAAGCAAACTTCTCTCGCTGGCTCTTATTGTAGATCTTCTCTACAGGAACCTCCATGTTCTTACACCTAAAACCAGCGAACACAAGAACTCAGGCTTTTGCAATCTGAGCAGCACATGACACGCCGACATCACTGAAATTATGATTGAGAGAGATCAGCTGTAAGAGGAGATAATTAGTGAAGGAATTAGTGAACCTGCAGGCATGTAAACCAGGCAGGACAAGATGAGTTTTATTGACACGGACGCCATCACAGAATCTGTAAAAGAGATGGTGTAAAGAAGACGACTGCGTGCTGGAATCACCACCTGAGGGGCATTTTCTGCTGTTCTCCATCATGATCTGCATAGTAACATCTTCTGTTAGCCCCTTCCTCCTGTATGTACATGTCTGTCCTGAAGCCACAGTGGACACTTTTGTGTATTAGATCATATCACTAATAAAATGTTAGAAAAGGTGACATCAGACGGAGACCTGTAAATAAACTGCTTTGTTTCTGCTATTTTACTCTCAATTGTCTAATCCTGCTTTACGTTTGAGGTTCTTGTTGAGATGATTCTGAGGTTTCGGCTGGTTAGTTTTTTAGTTAGTAGTCATGAACATTTTTGATCCAATCCGCTGAGGTGAACCTGCCTGATCAGGTTAATCCTGCAATGAAATGTAGTATGATACACGACTAAGAGGGAATCAGCTTCATCACGTCAAAGTTGAACCCCACAATAAGCCGTCTGGACTGGGCCCCTGCTGTGATTGAGGCCTCAGGTGCAGATCCAGGTGCTCCTCAGGCCAGCACAGATGTTGCCGTTGCCAACCCGGGTGGGCTTGGTGGGCGTGTCTGCTCACCAGGCCACGCTGATGCGAGGATCCAGGTAGTTGAGCTTGGAGGTTCCCAGTGCTATCTGCTTGTTCTCCTCTCTGTCAGTTGCCTGGACCTCCATCTTCAGCAGCTGCTCTTCACAGCGCTTCACAGCTGCCTTCCTGCGCTCCACCAGCCTGGTCAACAGTCACAACACCGTTATTGTTAGATGCTAGAAGATGCCGGGCTTTGTTTTCATCATGCATGGGGTGAAACATTAGAAGTCCTCATTTCCCCCACGTCCCTGAATGCATCGCCCCCATGACTTCACTGTTAACTGGGAAGCAAGCATGGCAAAACTACCACCCGCAGAGCTGCACCAAGTCACTGTGTGGAGGCCTTGACGTCTGTCAGGTGCTTGAACATGAACTAAGCTTGAACTAAGCCATGTGAGTACTCGTCATTGTTCCACTCTGCATCCGGTTCCTTACGTCTGCAGCTTTGGGTCGGAGCCCCCTTTGGCCTTGGCCTCCTTCTTGGCCTGCTTCAGCTCCGTCTTGGCCAGGTCCAGCTGCTCCTTCCGAGCATCAATCTGAGTGGAGAACATGTAGTTTATGTAGGTTACTGGCAGCTCCAGGAACTCATTCTGTGGACGGGACGAGTGAGAAAAATCCACCCTGCACTTCTTACATGAAGTATGTGGACTTAGTTAACAGCTGATGAACTGCAGGGAATTATTGTATGAAATTATATATCAGATAAATCGGGTCATAATTAGCTCCAATGAGCTAAATGCATTACCTTGGCCTGAAGGTTGGCCATGGACTGCTCAAATGTCTTTGGCGGCGCCCGCTGGTGGTTACAGAGAATTGCAACGGCTCTGTTGGCCCTGTTGTAGGAGAGGAGCTTCTCTGCTACGTTGTCCGAACCTTTGGAGGGAGACAGAATTACAATTTGCCTCGAAACAGGAAGAGCACGTATCTGAACCAGGATGAAATCACAAATAACGCTGGCCTCCCATGTGTTATTATCAAGCCATCCACCATCTGCACCAGCAATCAAGACATCCACACACACCGTTTCACATCATCATTGAGTTTCATTTACTCAGACCCCCATTAGCTTCATCTGCTGTCGCCGGGGTCCAAAACAACTGTGTGGTTCTGGGTAACCCATCCAGAGACAGCAGACCATGTGGCAATTCTATCTCTGAACGGGAGGCTGTGATAGGATGAGCCGAGAGCGCCCTGATAAGAGCCAGGCAGAGACGCCAGCTACAGTGATAATGTTGGGCTGCAGACGCTGAGAAGCTGAGTGACGTCAGGGCTCAGCAGCTCAGCAAAGTGCTGCACAACGCAACCGTAACACCCGAAACGCAAGCACAGCCTGAAAAAGGCTCATATTAACATAAAATCAAACATCAAAATACTGCTGTCATTCTGAGTTAAAAGCTAAAGGAATGTTTGAAGATGGAGATTTAAAGGTGATGCCTTCCAGAGTCTGGCACCATCACCTCTGTGCTTCAACCTCGACCTTGGGACAACCAGACAGGACCCCTGAGTGACCTTGATGGGTTAGGCTTAGCGATGTGTGTAAGCTTCATCTGTCTTCGTGTGTGTGTTTCTTACTGTTGGTGAGTTCTTTGAGCTGCTGCTGCAGGGTGATGGAGGCGTTGTAGGTCCTGAAGACCTTGGCAGTGAGACCCGGCATGAGGGAGCTCAGATGCTTGTTCAGCATGTTTGTCTGATGTGAAGAGGAGCAGAACTATTCAAACACACCAGGAACAGGTCCAGAACAAATGCAGCACTCACAGTAGTAACCCAGTCACATGGACATCATCTACCACTAGGTGGCACTGTGGCATCATATGACTGCAGTAATTAAAGCCCCTGTGATGTGCAATTCTCTGCCTTCATTATCATCATCATCCATTAGAGCAGGGAGATTAACAAAAGAGAGCTCTACTTCTTCCCCTCTGACATTTCTGTAGGTATTATAACGAGTCAGCGCTGTCACAGCCGGTGG
Source organism: Dactylopterus volitans (assembly GCA_901007715.1). NCBI lineage: Eukaryota > Metazoa > Chordata > Actinopteri > Syngnathiformes > Dactylopteridae > Dactylopterus > Dactylopterus volitans. Next base: position 22,567 of record CAAKHG010015964.1, on the reverse strand, counting down.
TTAGATAGCCATTAGCTCCCGTTAAATGGCCAGCGCTTCGTCTCGGCACCACAGAGGTGAGACAGTTTTCAGTGCGACGGTGGCACATGCCGCTGCTGCGGAAGCCTGGCAGGAAGGTTCACTCGCTAATGTGAGGTGCAAACAAGCTGAGCTGAGGGGCAGATGTTTACATGCAGATGAAAGCAAACATCCAGAGGAGCTAGCAGATCTGGCAACCTGACGAGTTATTCCAGCAAAGATTGCAATAATGATGTGGCTGCTTTCATCAGAGCCGGGTCGGGGCCCTGCGGTCTGGGGCCACAGATGTGAATCAAAGCCTGTATCTTTGCTGCAGGGGTCTATTAGAGAGAGCATGGGGGAGGAGTCACATGTGGACTGTGCATACATGTGCATGAGAAGGGCACGAGTGTGTGTGTATACACACACACAGTCACTGTTGCACCTGCCTTGCTAATGAGCAACGCTGCCCTGAGAGAGAATGAGAGAGAGAACGAGCGAGAGCGAGAGAGATACTGGAATTCTCATTTCAATAATTCAGAGCTTATATTTGCTGGACTTCTTGACAAACTGATATTCAGCTTGTGACGACTGTGGCCAGTGTGGTCGAGCCGCCTCGCCTGATTGGTTGTGCTAGTCTCCATCAGCCACCTGTAAAAAATACCTCCTGTGTCAATAAATGCAGGAGGGAAAATAATCAAACATGTCAACATAAAGCAGCTGATGGGGACAGAAGCACCGTTCATTTACTCCCCTACTACCAGCACTTCGGCTATCGTGGCAGAGAGCGCACGTGTGTGCACGTGTGCATACACACTAATGACCTCTGCTCAGCTCTTCAGACCAGAACTTGGACCTGAACATGTGAGCGGGCTGGTACTGAGAGGCACCACCTCTCCCGCTCACCGAAATGTCACTGGCGCGATGAAACGAGCAGAAAGCACAACAGTCCTTCAGAGCTCAAATTACTTCTGCAAAATCAATATCAGCCACATTTCAGCTGAGCATTTCTGTGGACGTGGGCGACCAGGACAGAGCAGACTGCAACTCCATAAAAGGTCCTGTGCTGGAGGCTGATCAATGCTGAGCTGCTGCTGCTGCGAGAACTAACCACTAATCTCAGAGATGCTGCCATTGCATTATGGCGAGAAGTTACTGTGCCCTCTGTTCAAATTCCCTGCTTCAGCCCTTCACCAGTGTCTTCCATCTTGTCTGCTGGGATGCCCACTGAGGTGCAGCAGCACCACCTCCACCACTGGCATCATGTAGCTTTCCTCCTTTAGCTGTACCATATGGACACCACCTCATATCAATGCTGCTTCACTTTTATTTGAAACATGAAGTGTGGAAAAGCTTGTGTTTTTGTAACTGTAATGCAGCACACGACTAAATGTCAACTCAAGTTTAAACTGGCATCTGACAGGATAAAAAAAAGAGGCTGCTGAAGTAATCTATTAAATCATTCAAACCCTTTAACAAAGTAAAAAAAAAATTCAGTTGTATATGAAAAAATGTTAAAGTCAAACTATTGTTTCTTCACACTCAACAAGCTATTTGAATACAGAACTTGTTGAGAAATGTACAGCTTGCAGAGCGATGCTGGTGTCACCTTCATGACATGAGGAGCAAACACCTCAGTCCTTCTATGGTGGATCACACAGTTGCTGCAGTCCGCCGGTGGGCGGCAAACGGATGACAAAAGAATGACATCTCATGTGATCTTTTGGGATTTTTTTTTTTTTTTTTGCTCCGCTCAGTTCTCCCAGGAGCTTTACCGAGACCTGAGGGACGGTGGCGCCAGGGGGCGACAGAGGTTTAGGTTGTCCACACAATTTCCTATGCTGTGTTAACATTACGCATACTCAGGTGGGGAAAAAAGGGCTACTGTTCAATCCTGTCACCTGCTTTGTCAAGCCATCAGCTCCCGTCTCCTTCCTTAACTCTCCTCTCCTGGAGTAGTTGTCGCTTGTTCTACCCTTCCACACCTCCACTCCGCAACCCCCAAACCACCGTCACTCTCCTTCCCACCACCCCTGTCAGTGGCCTGGCCTTTCTGCGTGTCAATCAGGCCTGCCCACGGCAGCCATTACAATTCCACCTCCAACACACCCTGACATTTCCTGACACACTGGAGGCCAGAGAGCAGAGGCAGCGCTCGCTCTCCTTCAATTACTCCTCCTCTTCGTTTCAGCCTCTTTTCCTCCCATCAATCTCTCAAACCTTCCTTCCCTGCCGCTCTGCATCCGTCCTTTCATCCATCTGTTGCCCGCGTAACCCACCTACAGCTTCATCACATCACAGGACAAGGTCGCCTGGCTGACAGAGCGACCGCCACCTCTGCCTGTGTGTGGAGCGACTCTAGTCATGACCTCACATGGATAAATGGCACTCATCTTCTTTGAGGCTGGGGGTGACCTGAGAGGTCCATGCAGCCCTGCAGCAGACCAATCGTAGGCATTGCTGCTGCGCTGTGTGCGGCCTTGTTGCCTGCAGCTGGAGGGGCAATCTGAGAGGGGGGGCTGGTTCTTATGTGTGGTGATTAATCCACTCAGCATGTTCACTCATTTTTATCTGCCACGGTCCAACAAACGTGTTCGTTTCCTTCAAATAACACACAACTGATAAGTATCTGTTAGTTGCACAATAACCCGGCTTCATTTCTACATACAGGCTGGAAGCTCTGTGTCTCTACACTTGACCAGAATGGCGGAAGAAAGTGATGAATCACGCACTCACGTTCAGGCGGTCAAAGAGGTCATCTCCGGGTTGCTTGTTCTCCAGGAACAGTTTCAGATTCTTAAAAACCTGAGAAGACATACAAGTTTATGTCAAACAAGGTATAGTTCTACAGGCACAGAGTCAGGTCATCTGCAGCTCTGTCGCTGCTGTTATCCTTTTCAAACTCTAACAAGGACTGAAATGGGTAGCTGCTGATTTTTCTCAGAGAGGAGGCAGTCTAATTAATCCAAAATAATACCAAGTTTGGAATCAACACAACACTGAGTTAACACGTCGACGATCCTGAAGTTTGAAAAGAACTTCGGCTGACATTTTCAACTCCTCTCTGGGCTCCAAAGTTGCGGCGCTCCCCAAATAAACTAGTGAAATATGCAAGACACCATTTACAGCGACAGATGTCGTTTTTCCCTCAAACACATACACACAATAATAACTGGAGTATTTATGAGGCAGCGTTTCACCTCTGCAAGGAAACTGCAGATGAAAATGTCTTAAGAATCACAATGGTGAAAAATTTAACCAGCATCTGTCTGAGAGCGTCACAGTCGCGCCAGGGTCAACGCGATCGTCCCCGACTGCGTTAGGAACACCACATCATCCTCATTCGATAAGTAAATAAAAAATTCAACATCAACAGCTACTCAAACACTCATTCCAACACGTGCTCATGAGCTGTATGTTAGAAGTCTGAGTCATGGTGAATTCACTTTGTAAGTGTGTCTTTCCATCAGTCGTCTCTACGCATGGAAAACATGACAGATTCACCATGCAGATGTTGGACTCTCCTGCCTGCAAACCCAGCTGCAGGTCACATGCATGTTTGGCCTCCATATTGCTCATGTGCCCTTCTATTCTTGTGCTATTATGACATCACAGTTAAGCCGACCTTTCCCCCTTTAGGTCAATAAATTTCAGATTTTGTAATCTGAGAATTTCTAATAATCAATTGAATTATGATCCAAATCACATTTTGCGACACGAGACACCTTTGACCACCAAATTGTAATCCGCCAATGCTCGAGTGCCTGTGGACGTTTGTGTTGGGGGGTCATGAGGATCCCTCAGGATGTCGGTGAGTTCACCAGGACTGGGCAGACGGGGCAGCTGAGGGCGTCACGCCTTCGGTCACCGGCGCAGACACATTCAAATCTATATTAGACCCAATGACTTCAGGCCCCCCAAGACGATAAAAATGGAAATTCCTCCTTTCCACCCTTGTTCCGTTTTATTTCAAGTGACATTTAGCAGCAATCTCACTGATTTCCTTGGGAATTGATGATGCTAAAATATGCAGACGACTAATTAATTCTAGCTAATGTGTTGCTTTTGAATGCGCTCATTTGAATAATTATATGTTCTCCTGAGAAACAAAACACTTTGGCTGTCAGGTGCTAACGTTTCTTTTTCTATCTCTGGAACAGAAGATGGCATGAGCTGTAAATTTACATACACATACACACACACACACACACACACACACACACGTGTTTGACAGATGACACCTGATTAAAATAAAACTTTTTATAGCTTATTGTGTTGTGGCATTGGCAAACCTGCTCACAATGTAAAATCAATTATGGTACCAAATGTTGTGTATGAACCAAGCAATCAACAGCTGCTGCTCCGTCTACCATTAGCCTCACTGTCATCTGGAGAAACAATCAACTCTAACCTCAAAAACATGGATTTGAACAACCTATATTCTCAAACACATGGACATTTTTTGACTGTCAGGCAACGACATGTTTCCCATAACCTGGTGCTGAGATCTAAGAGAAACATAGAACAACATGCACTTTCTGCTTTCTGAGGAGTGAGAATTCAGAGGAGGCTTCAAAAGCCGTCCTCTTATCAGCCTTCACACTGAAAACAGCAGCTCTGCAGATCCTTCAGGAGCGCTCACTCTGACAGGGATTTAACTGAGCTTTATGTGCATGGGAGTTACATGAGAGGAGCGAGAGCCATTGATAATACTGATGATACAATTACCAAAGAGTTGATATGGTGGATTTGACTTCTCACATCCACTTCTCCAAGCCCATCTCTGTCCATATGACTCTTGTGGCACTAACATGCCTGACCACATATCACATGACCAATCACCTACACCGGGCAGTTAGGCTGGAACAAAGTCAAGTTAATTTTATTTGTATCGCGCCAAATCACAACAAAAGCTATCTCATGACACTTTACAAGAAGAGCAAGTTCAGACCGACTCTTTAATTTACGGAAACCCAACAATTCCCCCATGAGCACTTGGTGACGGCAGCAAGAAAAAACTCCCCTTTAATGGGCAGAAACCTTGAACAGAGCCTGGCTCGAGGTGGGTCGCCAGAGAGAGAGGCAGGGGGTTGTCATCTCATTTGCAGGAACCATCATGGAGGAAACAATGGCGAAATATGGACCCAAAGTGTTACTGAAGCTAACACACAAGCACAAAGCAGGCGTGGCGGTGGGAGTCCACCTAAAACACCAATCAGGAGGTGAACGTTTTCACGGGTCTGGGATTCTGATGGTCCACGTTGAAACAGAACCCGGGCCTTTTGAAAATAAAACAGGGCCAGCAGACACTACTGCAGCTTATCGCTGCCGTCTATGGTGGTTATGAATCTGGGAATAAACACAGCAATAGTTATGCTTTTTGCTACTAAAACAGTCGCGTGGATGGACTTGGCGGAGTAGACAAGGGGTGCAGAGATCAAACTGATGTCTGATGAGGAAATGTTATCGGACTGTGTTTCTGCCGCTCATGTGTCCTCACACATGAACATCAGGGCACCAAAATGATCATCAACATCTTTGCTGCTTAGTCTTTTTATGGTTCAGTTTCCCAATCACAATTCAGTGCTCACTTTGTGTGACCAGCAGCCAAATCTCTGTCACGCTAAAAATCAACATGAGAATGATGATGTAACGGATTACACCATCTTTTAAGATTAGACACGATCACAAAGAATGTGGATTAACACAGATTATTATGACTGAACAAGTCTTATATCAGAATTAACTTCATGTCTTTTTCAAAGAGTCACGTCCACCGACGTGGGACAGTAGCCTTATGTTACATTTTGAAAGCGTCTGCAGGAGCAAACCGTCCTTGACTGTAGGTGGGAGTGCTCATGTGCTCGAGTGTGCGTCACTTTGTGCACCTTTTTACCTTCTTGATGACGGGGACTTTGTTGTAGTAGCGGATGGAGTCTTTACCCAGGAAGTCGAACTCCACCACGCACTCGCTGCCATCCAGGAGCTCGTGCAGGGTGATGTGCTCGACGCGCAGCGAGCAGCAGCCAACCGTGTCCGCTGTCTCGCCCTCCTCCTTCTCGTTTCCAGCTCTCAGCGCCAGCTTTGTCGGATCAGGGGGTGCAGAGATAAACAAACCACATTCAGGCGCACACACCGAGCACATGAACACGAACTGGGCGTACAAATATATGACACACTATTGCAAAACACGTAACATTAAGATAGGAACAAAAGAGCTGCAACACAACAAACCCCGATCGGGATTTTTTTTTTTTTTCCTTCGGCATGAGCCAGAAGCAATCACAGTCTCCATCCATCATTTTACTCAGAGATAATTAGCTTGGGTTCACTTGAAGAAAATGGCTACACATAATCAATTTCTCTCCTTGCAAAAGATCTTCCATCTAGCTAAGTGAGAAAACAGAAAGGGGAATCAAGACACGTCGCATTGATTTCCAATACGTTCATGTGCGTCTTGGCACCAGACCTGACTGAGGATCTGTGAGCCGGTTTATCTGCAGCGCCGGTGTGTAAACATGTAGAACTTTGTGTTCTAATTGCTCCATCCATTATTTCAGAGTCTTAACCTGAGTAATGGCTTCAGACCTCGTCTATAAAGTAGAGAGCCACGGCTCGCTGGCGAGTGCCCATCTGCTTGGACTTGAGGTCCTGCATGTACTGATTACGGATGTCGTCCACGCACGACTTCAGCTTCCGAGCAACCTCGTATTTCTCCCAGTCCTTCTCTCCCTGCATTCATGGGAAAGAAAAATAAGGGGATATAGACAGAAGGGAGGTGAAGAAAGGAGGGACGAGGAGAGGAGGGAAGCAAAACAAACGAACTAGAGACAAAATGACAGAATGAAATCGTTGTGCTTGGAGCGCCTGAGTTCTCAGCATCTGTCATTATGCTAGGTGACAGTTATGTCTATCCACCTATGACCATTTCCATGTGAAAGACGGAAAAAGTTGAGCAACTGGAGGAAACAAACATTTCAAAAAAGACGCACATGCAATCATTTCAAATAGTTGTCTCATTAGGGGATTCTCATGGTTTATGAGCAAAAATCACGTACATCTAAATGAGGACTCATCGTGACAGAAATGTCAAACAGACCCACACGTGAGGTCTAGGGCTTCTAGTGGCAGGAGCCTTGTTGAAAAAGTGTGACGTTCTGATGCCATCCTTTCAACCAGTGCTCCACAGCCCCCTGGTGCTCTCAGACGACATTGCATGTGGTCCCTGGCCATGCAGTCAATAAGCTAGTTTAAATGTGGTGACCACGACCTATTACAACGCATTTCCATCTACCAATCATTGCTTGAGAATAAGCAAATATTTAAAATTCCAAACAGCCAACACAACTTCTTTAATTATAATGATTTGAATTCAAAATAGTCCTTTATACTGTTTCCAAGGTGTTTCTGGCAGGGAAAGAAAACGCAACATGAAGTCTTTCTAAGTCATTATGTAAACAAAAGAACTTCCTTTTCCTGCATCAAATTCTTGACTTAAGAGTTGTGAATTGATGTTTGGGCCTGTTTAACATCCTGAGTGTGACCTTTAGTTTGGAGTTGGCGTTGAGCATGATGTATTTGATGGAACCCTGGATGTTCTCCGTCCAGCTGGCCAGCCATGTCACACTGGTGTCATGTCGGACCTCCTTCCAGTGGTGACCTTTCGGTGGCGTGGGAATACGGGATTCTCTGTGGGAGAAAGGAACGGCGCACCTCTCAGTGTAATGAGAATTGTAGTACAAGCTAGAACATCTGGCAGCTCAAACATCCTTCAAACTTCTGTAAATGTGATATACCCCTGACATTTGGACAGAATGCATGTTATGTCCCGATTTGAGGAAGACACCATGAAAGTTCTGCTATGCTGCCGAGTCAACAACTGACGCTCAACTATAATCCTTTAATTCTAATCCCTCTCAACATGCCGTGTTTTTGAGGTTACTTGAAGAAAATGTGGATTCTGTGAGAAAGCAAAGCACCATATGCAAGTGCATCACTGATGCCTGCGCGGCTCCGACACGCACATGCAGGCTTTGCTGTATTCGTGGTCGAGTACACCGAGGGTGAATCACATCCTCGTCTCTCAGGAGGAAACTTAATGATTAATCATGATTCATTTCCATTAAGAATTCAAATGATTAAAAATGTATTAACTCCTTTTGTTTTCTCCGAGGGTTTTAATTGACTCGCCTAGATGTTTGTCTTGTTCTTGTGCTCCCATCTTTTCTTTCTGTACAGACCCCTCAATGCTTCTTTAAATTCTAAAATGAATGCATTAACCAAAAATGTATATTTTTGAATACCAATTCTCCATACATACGTACATTTTCTATCACAAAAAAGATGTGCATTTGCATCTTAATATTGGCAAATTGACTGTTAAACATTCAGTTACCGCTGAAGAAAAAGGAAAAATTTTGCAACCACATTTTGATGCTTTAAAAAATGCCTGATGGTCTCCCCGGGTTTTGGTGTATTTTCTGGAACAATGAGCCTTTGCTGTGCACCTTACCAGTCAGTGACAGTGAGAGCCGCCATTAGGACTCTGGCAGCTGGGATGAAGTATTTTCAGTGAGTACAACTTTGAGGAAGTGACACTCTTTGCTGCACTCTCACTTGCTGCAGTTAATGATGACGTCCCGCGGCTGGATCCTCTTCTTCAGCATGCCCTGCTTGGGATGCTCTCCTCTGCCCCTGAACAGCCCCGGAGGCTCAATCTTGAAGTTACCAATGCGTTCTCGGTGGTGGTCCAGCACGCAGTAGCCATACTCATCCACTATTTTCTGATTGGCCTCTTTCAAAGCCTGCCACAGGAGTAAAATGAGTAAAATGGTGGTGTGAGTTATGCGAGCAGCAGCATACGCCAGCAGAGACCAGGAAAAGCCTGAACCCACCAGCTTCTCCTCCTTGCTCAAGGTTTTCCTTGCCTCCACCTTGGCTTTATGCATCGCATGAATCTCTCCAAAGTCACATTTGTCAAGATCCTGAATCAGCGACCTTTCCTCATGGGTCATTTCCTGAAAATGTACAAAGTGAATTCTCGTTAGTTGCAAAAAAGAGAACGCATCAGTCCAGTCCTGGCTGAACCTCCACCGGCTCCGCAAGTCCTCCACAACTGATTTGAAGGTCCTTCTACTTGTGTTTAAAGCTCTTAATGGACCAGTCTCGACCTACATGACCCTTCAAGAGCCCTCAGGTCCTCCACCACCAACGTGCTAGAGACCCAGAGCCTGACCAGAAAGAGAACTGGAGATGCAGCCGTTTAAAACTCCGCTCCAGAATTATGGAACTTCCATAAAGCCATAAACGTCGGGGAGGCAGGCTCGCTGGAAACTTTTAAAAAACTGTTACACACTCATCTGTTTAACCTTCTCTGAAGACCTAATCCTACCATTTTAAGGTATTTTCTTATGGCATGTATTGTCATCATTGTTACTGACCCCTGTTCTTAATGGGGGTTTTCTCTTTGTAACACGTTCGATGTGAAGCACTTGGACTGCTTGTTGTACGGAAGGTGTTCTATAAATAAAGTTATTAATCATTGCTATCATTAAGTGTGACGTCATCACAACTCAAAAAAAATGGAATGTCAATTAGATTTGACACAAGTAGTAATTAATCCAAAAATTTTGATAAAGAAGAAAAAAAGCAGATTCCCTCAACCATTTTCTGAAATTTAGCAAACTACTGAATACATCTGATAATTGTCCACAAATCCATTTAAAATGAAATCCAAATGCTGTAATATACCAAGACAAAGTTTTCCAGAAACTCCCAACGAAAACTTTCAAATCCAGATAAATCCAAGCACATTTTAAGCCGCAGCCTTAATGCTGATGCCAGCAAACATCCGCAGGAGCTGCTGGGTCAAATATTTGAACTGGAGAAACAAACAAAACAGAAAAAGGATCAACACACAGCGCTGCTTTATTATGTTTGCTGACTGCTATTTCCTCATCCAGCATAACCTTTGTCTGCTCGCACACATTAAACCATGTTTCATAAAAGCTCAGTGAGACAAGAATACTCAACACACATAGGTAACCTTTCATTTAATCACTCATCTTCATGGAGGTATATAAAACAAAGGAAATAGTGTCATTTAAAGGAGACACAACAATACACAAGTGAAGGCAGCAACAGCAGCGGAGCTTCTGCTATAGTTATAGCACAAAGGGTCACACCATCAAAAAGGTCCCATATAGGACAACAATCCCAGGTTATCTCATTGCAGGCTTTATGGGTCATCTCAAAAGTTTATGGTGCTAAATGTCATGACAACACGAGCAGCTCTGAATTTGGCACCCCGGTGTCAGGCAGCAAAGCTATTGTGGCAAGAACAGGGCAGTGACTTTCTGACCCACAAAAATCCAATTTTTTTTTCGCCTTAAGTTTATAATGGATCGTAAAGTAAAGGCATCACTCTCTGCTGCAGCACACAAGCACACACACACCGACAGTATGGACTTGCAGTCGGTCGGCATCTCTAAGCATGACTGACAGCCGACAGTGGGCGGGCACTGAGGGCAGCGGAGCGAGGAGAGTTTTCACCGGCTATAATAAAACACTTTAATTGGATTTGTTCATATGCAGGGGAGCTACTTGTATGGATTAGCATATCAATGCCTTCACACAAATCGTATTTTCAAGTGCATTGAGCACTAAGCGGCACAAAATTAATTCTGCATGATATGCCTTGAGGCCTGGAACGGTGTTTTCTCTACACAGAGGACCCCTGACAGACGCCAGGGTGCATCTACCACTCACTTACACATGCATACCAGTTTACACACACGAGTGAGCCCACACAGGTATTCCAACAAAACCTGGAAAACACTCAAAATTAGGAGAAATTCCAGACTCTGACATTGACGTATATTTGCATTTCTGCAAACATAAGCTTTATTCAGCAGGGTTAAGTTGCTCGTGTATGCGGAAAAATTAAGCGTAGCTGATTGTAGCGGCGTCAAGGGAAAAACCGATGGACAAAATCGCAATGTTCAAGTTTAGTCACGTGTCAAAATTATTGGGAACCTTTTATTTATAAGTGTTTGACTTCTTTCAAACCCCTCAGGTCTTGTGGTTTTACCTTCCTCCAGTCTTTGAAGAAGTTCTCCCTGAAGACCTTCTTGGTGGTGTACTCGTGGTCTAACATCTGGGCAAAGAACAACGCCACCTCCTCCGCCGCCAGGCTCAGCTTTACCCTTTTACCTGTGCAGATGCAAGCACACACCTGCACTGTGATTATTCCTTTTTCACAGTACAATACAACTTTTGACTTTGTAAATGCACAAGGGGTTTGATAAGTCCCATGTTATGAAGCTCAGCGATTCATTCTCACACCCAGAAGCATGCCTCTGGAAGCTAAGAGCCAGATCAAAATCCAGCAGGGTAACACCCACACTGGCGTCTCCCGAGGCCCGCCTGGCTAATCCGTCAATCTATGGAGGGACGCTCCGAGGCAAGGACAAAGATCAACATTCCACTCCACCGCTAAGAGCCAGCTACAAACAAGCACATATGCACGCAGGAGTGGCCAGATCAGGCCGGCGTCTGATAGGACGGCGCTGTGGCCGGACTGCTAAATAAAGCAAAGCAATTAGTCATCAATCACCGACTGTCCCAACACACCTTTGGTGTCCTGAGGAAGAACGAATCTGACAGTACCACCACACACAAGAGTGAGGTTGTTTATTCTTAAAACGAGGAAAAATTATTTTTGAATCATTGTTTGGTAATTAGGATTATTATTAGTAATGATCATCTAAATGCAGGCGGGGTAGTATAATTAAATGTTTGCAAACCCTGGTCCACGGGCCCCCCTGTCCTACACGTTCCAGATGTCTCCGTACTCCAACAGACCTCACTCAATGATCAGCTCATCATAAAGCTATGTACAATATGCTAAAACGTTTATTGGAATCAGGGCTGTTGGAGCAGGGAGACATGTCGAACGTGTAGGGCCGGGTTGGGTCGGGGACCAGCATTTGGAGAGACTGGTCTAAAACATATGGTGTGGGTCCCCGAAGACCAGGACTGGGAAACACTGGTCGAGCCAACAGAGGGTTGCGATGTGCAAGATGATTTTGGTAACATTAGAGTGACATCTGTGAAAATTCAGCCAAATTGTGCAAATGCTTTTTCAAAACCAATCCCAACTGGAAAACACTGATGTGAAGTGATTTTCTGGCACTACAGAAGTTACTGAGCATTTTTGTAATGTCCATTTCCAGTACTGCACTTTGTCGACGATCCAAGTGTTATCAGTGGCGCTCGAGAGGGTGGGGGTGGGGGGGGCGCATTTTCATTACATGGAGCTCTCTGTCAGATTCCCTGCACTTGGGAAGAGTAGGGGTTTGTGTTTTATAGAGTTTCAGTTGATGTTAAAATCGTTGAATACATCTGCAACTCTACCAAACGCATAGTTTCGTTGAGTTTCCTGAGGTGATCAAGGGACGGTTCACCTGCCCGCTGGGTGACTACTTTTCATTAAGGGGCAATAAATAAATGAGTCGCCGTTGAAATCAAAGTCAAGTGTTGCAATCACATTGAGTGCTTCTATCTTTTGGCATCCGCCATGATCCCAAAAGACGGAGAGGCGAGTCATGGAGCCGACATCTGTCCAGAGGGGCTGGTTCTGTACCCTCCTACGTCATGAGGTCAAGCGTGAGCTAGTTGAATCCAGCAGATGGCGGTAATCCGACATGGTGCGTCTACACACGAGTCCTGCACTGAGCAACGCTGTGACGGATGGCCATGACACAAACAATTTGATTTCATTCACACTGTGGACGAAAAATAAGAATACAAAAGGGGGAACGTTCTGGGAAAAGTTGAGGAATATGCCAAATTCTAAAGGTGATATGGCCCCGACTAAACAAAGTTGATTTTATTTAATATCTTTCATATGACTAGGTTACATGTAAGGTCTTAACCCACCAAGGGCCTGATGAATAAACGACAGGAAAATGTGAAATATTCGGATTCGGATATATAAGGATTTCAACCCATTAGTATCCATAATAGCAGCAACGCAATTTTGCAACAGCTGATTTGTGCCAAATCATACTCCAGAAAAAATGGATTTAATATCTAGTGATGATAATTTTCTCATCCTCCTCAGTGGCGCACAGAGGAGGTGATTTTGTGTACCTTCCATTTTACATGGCAGAACAGACGGCTGCATTGCCTAATAACGGAGCAGAAGCTCCAGCACACATTTTTGGATGTCGAGCAGTTTGAGGTCCTTCTGGTGATGTTGGCACTGGCTGACCATTGTCACATGATGTCTGTCCCCTACAACACGATTGGTTGATGAGTTTAATTGTGTGAAAGTTCAGAACAATTAACCTTGGAAAACTGTTTGGAAAAAGAAAAGGACGCATGAAGTAATCGCACGGAACCTAAAATGAATGGATTCGGTTACACAGAAGGACCAATTTCATAGAGAAAGCCCAAGTTATCAAAACTTTGTAGGAATGTTCTGTCTACTTGTCAACTGTGGCTGATGCCTATTTGGACTGGACGTTTGCATTATATGTCGGTGGTTGCCGGGGGGACGGCGGGGTGAGCCCTCGTGTTTCCCTCATTCATGGATCAGATGATCCGCCTGTTGAATGCCTCAATAAGGTTGAGTCGTGCTGTCAGCTGGACTCTGTTGCTGACCCCTTTGTGCTCTTTTGTTCCCTCATAAATCCTGTTCTTCTCTGATCATTCTCCAGTTTTCAGCCATAACCACAGAATATAACACGTCCTCCGGTTGTGCGTTGACTGACTAGCATGCCATTAAGCCATTCAGTTCAGTGACACTTTGGGGAAAAAGTGCCGTTAATCACTTAACCTGGTTTGGCAGAGAATGCGACAACACAGACATTTAGATCATGTAGAAATAGCCTTCTTCTCACTAATGGTCTAATTAGCCAAGTCATAAAGCAGCAGCAGTTTCATTGCAACTCACTTGAAAGTAAAAAAAAAAAAAAGTAAAAGTAAAAATTTAAGCAAAAAAAGGGATCTCAAACAATCAAGCATCAAACTGATGAATTGACTTTCGAAAAAAATATGTAAAAATACTGTCATGATAGAAAATACATGGAGGGTTAAAAAACATACATTCATATTTTCTTACATGTTCAACTTCCACGATTAACTGACCATCATAGTAGAAGTGAACGTGGTCTGGAAGAGGCTGGTACTCAGGGGGGAAGTAGGGGCCCTTGTGCTCCAGAAACTTCCATTTCACACCGTCTTCATACTTCTCCTCTTCCCACCTGACAGAAAAAAAAGAGACATTATTGAGGGAGTGAAATTGCAGGTTTGAGGGTGAGGGCAGGGGGAGGAAGGGATGAAAAGAGCGTTTTCCACCATCGCCAACGATTCTGCTCCTCCTCCTCTTTCTTTTTGATCTTCAGTTGTCTCGCCTCCTCAATTTCCTCCTTTGTCCTCTTTGGTTTCTTTGAGATCGAGAGCTCGGCATCCTCTTTCTTTACCGCCTGCGATATGAAAAACACTTGATGTGCATTTAACCTCTCCAAAAGTGAACTGCATTTCCAGCAAACCTCATGTGCGAAGAATTATTGCAAATGGATTACTCCGGGAAGACTGATACTTACCTTTTCTGTTCTTTTCTTCACCTTCTTTTTCTGAGCTTCTCCGTCGCTTTCGTCTTTCAGGCCATGCTGCTTATTCTGTTTCTTTAAGCTGTTTCCAGAAACAAAGAATACACATACATGAAGACAATTACTGCCATGCAGTTATTTGCCTGCACCAACAACAGCCAGTTATTCGTTTTTGCAGATTTTTGTGACATCAGAATTGACATTTGACCTTTTGAACAGTCATCATTCATCCTCTGACATTTGTATGAAAATGTGTCATAATCAGTTTATTCATTCTGGAGTTACTGCCACAAAACAGAAGTCAGTGACCTTTGACCACAACAGACACACACACATATACTCAACAACCAATTTTTTTTTTCAGGGTACACCTTCCTCAGCTACAGCAACAATAGTAGAAACAACCCGGAGTACAAGCCAGCGCGCAGCCACAGCCACCCGCGACAAACCACCGCGCAGCCACAACCAACCACGACAAACCACCACGCAGCAGAAGCCACCCGCGACAAACCACCGCGCAGCCACAACCAACCACGACAAACCACCACGCAGCAGAAGCCACCCGCGACAAACCACCGCGCAGCTGCAGCCACCTGCGACAAACCACCGCGCAGCCGCAAACCCGGCTTAAAAAACCACTTGCATGGAGTGTGTATGAGCTGCGGCCGAGATTTTGAATTCATGGGAACAAATACGAATAATAAAAACATAAAAACCCGGACAGACAGCACCAGCTGTGGGACGACAGCACTGTTCCGGTGCTTTTATAGGTTGCATATATATATATATATGCTCTAATATCAGGATAAACATATGAAACTGAGGATTTCATTTCAGTTCAGAAACTTGTGACTGACTTACCTTGGTACTGTGGCACTCGGTTGTAAAGCGACGTCGTCAGGTTCATCCTTAACCCTTTTCCTTTTCAGTCCTTTCTTCTTCCTCACATTAAAGTCCTCGTCTTCTGGCTCCCTAAGCCACAAACATAGGTCGCTCATCCATGTGACATCCATACATGTTGGGTTCAGACGGTTCACTCTGCTAGTTAGTGGCTCAGGCATGTCACAGTTCTCTATATTTTTTACCCAAGGACAGTTGGAATGTGCAGCTCTGCACTGAGATTGAAAATCTTTTTTTTCCATTTCAGATGAATTTCTGAAACTCTCCTTTTCATGACACGACCAAATATAGTGATGAAATCTTGTTTATTGCCCTTTCGAAAATTTTGTCATCAAACTTGAACGGTTGATTTTGAATTACTGCCCACTTAA
The DNA here is from genome assembly GCA_901007715.1 of Dactylopterus volitans. Classification (NCBI taxonomy): domain Eukaryota; kingdom Metazoa; phylum Chordata; class Actinopteri; order Syngnathiformes; family Dactylopteridae; genus Dactylopterus; species Dactylopterus volitans. Next base: position 6,684 of record CAAKHG010015964.1, on the reverse strand, counting down.
GGAGCTAATAACGAGGCAGAGTATAAAAGCTTAATGGCTCATTCTCAATGCTGGACAGAGAGTTAGAACAAAATTACCCCTTCCTTCCATACAGAAAAAAATCTTAAGCACAAAATGACTCCCCAACCACAAGAAAATCACACATAATTATGGCATTTAAGCAGTATTATCGAAACAGTAATGGTAATGACATAATTACAGCAACTGGAAATTAAAAAAATAAGTGCGAGCTTAAATTTCCCAGCAGAGTGAGGATGTGGTGGTAGAGGGAGATGGCCCAAATGGAATCAATCAGTCGCTACTGCTAATAAATAAGAGCACACCGCTTAGCTTCAGATCACATTTTGTTAGCGGAAGAAGGGAACCCCAGTCTCACATGATGGCCACTGTGGTAGCAAATGCTGAACCTGTTCAAGCTGGGATGAAACAGTATGACAACATTGTTCAACCCTCTTAAGGATACAATTTAAAAAAAAACAAAAAAACAAACCATCTGTAAAACAAACAGCATTTTCAGTGCAGCTTTGAAATCCACCTCACTGCACTGCATTGTGGGGTTTTCAGCAGGAGGCAGTGTGTGCGCGCCACAGACAGACAGCATCATATTACTACATGACGCCTGAAAGTTTTGAAAAGCCCATTTATATGACAGCGTCTCTTCAATATGAAACGCAGCAGCAGCGCAATAGGGCCGCTGCTGCCTGCTTGGAGGAGAGGCAGCCTTTGCCACTGCTCCACAGGTCCTATATCTTCAATAGTGCACAGCAGTTAAAAATTCATGCCGGTGGGAAAAAGAAAAAAAAGATGTCCTGATGGAAGCAGGTCCGAGTGGCCAGACTGTATAACATTGTAAAATCAGGTCTATTTTCTGGAGAGTCTCGATTAGAGGCACGACGAGAAATATTCATGTCTGACATCATTGAGGGAAATATCTAAGAAACTGCGAATCTCCCAGTCAAACCTTCAGATAGATAATTTAGAACGGTCAAATTCATAGTGGCGAGGATGTAGACGAAGTAGGCGACATCAGCGCTGGGGCGGCTGTAACATCACCATAAATTCATTAAAAACAGTCAACAAAATACAAACCATAGGAGGAGGTGGGTACGTTCAGTCAATTCAGTCTGTTTCATGAAGTCTCAGCAGGCTACTGACAACTTTTAGTATTAAAGCAGCTTCACATCACCCGATATTAAATCTAAATGTAAATAACTTTTTCCTTTACTTCCCCAAATGTTTCTTTGACACCTCATATGTAAAAATAGATCCTTCCCTGTTCAGTACTGCCCACAGATGTATTGTGTGTGCCTCGATGCACAGCAGGTGTTTTAATCCAACATCACTTTTCATTTCTTGCCTTTGCATTTGTCTAAAAAGTCTCATTTAAATTTCAAACATTGTACATATCCCTTTCACTTCGGCTGCGTATGATTTTTCCGCTCCAGCACTGAAGAGAAACTGCAACACTCACGAGTGGTTGACGACATGATTACACGTCCACCTGGACTACACTTTTGTGAGGGACCCTGCGTACTTAAGTGCTCACTCCGACTTGAATGACATTCTTCATTATGACATCATGCTGACAAATATCTAGTGTCTTTTTTTGCAGTGCATGTAGTTTGGCAAATATGGGCCAAATAAAGCCACATTAAGTAAATTATTTCTAGCAGGTTCCGTCTGCGTGAGGCTTTTTGCATCAGCTCCCATCAGCAGGAGCAGCATTTTTAATGTGACATGTAAATGCAAAACCCAGCTGCCTGCCTGCAGGTGTCACAGTGCGTCATAATCACATTCATAGTAAAAAAAAATTACTGACACATCAATGTTCTCTACTTTCACTGCGGGAGAACTACTCATGAGCCAAAGCTCTTTTCATTTTCACTACAAATTACACAGACGAGAGAACTTGGTCTAACTTTCTACTCTTCTAGCTGGCTCTGTGAGCATCCGTGTGTGCTGCTGCTGAGCCGTTTCCATCAGCCGCTCAACGTGGAGAAAAACAGTACCAAAAAAAAAAAAAAAAGAAAAAAGTGTGCAGGTGGGTTGCTGCATCCGCTGACATTTAAAATCTGCGCTTCTCATAAACCTTTGTTCCTTCGCCGACCCATCTCCTGGCATGACACCCTCTGGGGTAATGCACTCACCACCTGAACCTGCCTAGAGAAAAACCCCGGAGGGAAACATTCAAAGGCAGAATTTCCAAAAGTAGTTTTCTCCCTGTTGAACGTCACTCCTCGTATTGGGTCGGGCTAGAATCATATCTGGGCAACAATCCATTAACAATGCTAAAGAAGCGCCGCTGTGAGGCAGATTCGACGCAGCGGGCCTTCAGCCACAGCCTGCCATCCCAGCAGCACCCTGCTGAGCATCTAACTACTAAAACCATGCCTTCTCATTTATTGCTTTTCTGACAAGCTGTAGATATTTGTCCTCAGTGCTTGGTAAAATTAGATTTCTGTGAGACCCTTTAAGTCATTGTATAAAATAGGAATGGATTCTGTCCGGGGCCGCAGAACATCCAAACAAGAATACAGTTCATCTCAGGAGGGAAGAAGAAACCCAGGCTTCCTGGCAGAAGCTAATTACTTTGGCCTTTAAGAAGATAAAACTGCTGGTATTTAGACCTCATCTCTACCTGGGACCGTTGGCCGACTCCGTCATCTCCGTCTTAGGTGTCTTGACCTGAGAAAAAGATTAAAGCTCAGTAAATAATCACGGCTCAGCAGAGAAACACATACACAGCGCAGCATAATGCCAGAAATCACTAAGATGTTCCACCAGGCATTTTCTTTTAGCATTTCAAACCCGCTAATCTTTTTTTGCCAATGTCCAAGCTATTTCGGAAAATATGCTTCTGCGTCAGATTTTCCAGTCAGATAATTTTCAAAAAACAATGACATTTCTCAGTCGCAACATTTGAAATGTCTGATTTCTAGCATTGTTTTTTAGAATCCTCAAGTTGTCAGGACACTTGTATGCATGTAAATACAACGCGCAGATATTGTGGAACTCAAATAGCGTGCAGGTTACCTCCGGGGACATGCTGTCATACACACTTGGCTATGACAGTCTGAGCTGGGGTCAGTGTGCAACACAGCCTGGAATTCAGGGCAAGAATTATGGCCGCGCTCACATGACCGTCACACTCCACTCGCAGATGACACATTATTTTCCAGGAAACTACTGTGGAGTCCAAACTCAAAGTCACTTTTAGGAATCAGACTGAAGGGTGACCAAGAACGGACGCCCCTACACCCACATTCAGCCACGTCGACTCCACTTACGCCTCAACGACAAAGCAGGACAGTTAGTGGCTTTCTGACAGTTGTTTGGCATGTTTTAGCAAACAAGTTAAACCATCTAGGTTTTCTATGCAGAATCATGGTGCCACAATAGCGCTTCATCTGCCTAAGAGCCATTTTAACAAGTGAACACAACCAGGACCATAACACGGCTTAAACCATGACAAATTGCAAAAAGATAATTCAACCAAGCAATTAGCAACCGCACTCTTTTACACTGCCAGTAATGGCACATCTCACACAGAGCTCCAAAAACATATACAAAACTAATACTGCAATGGGATCTGTAGGGACATCTCCACTGGAAACACTGCACATGCATCAGCCATAACATTATGAAAACTGCATGCTTAATATTTTATCACCCTAATGCATGAGTTGGATGACCAAAATATTAGAGATAACCCAGTACAGTCGAGCAGCATCACAAACTACAGTCCCAATAACAATCATTCAAACATGTCAACACCTCTCTCGCACACATTCAATCACAATCCAACATAAAACTCCTCCTGAAGGGAGAACTGATTGCAGGGCTGTTGTATTATACTCTATGGTGGATACACAGCGGTCATAATGTTATGGCTGATGGGTGTACGTTCTCTTCCCAATCCACTTCCCTTTAAAACTTAACCCAAGTCATGAAACAGTTACGTTATGAGCAATTCTTTGAGATATCCTGCAGCTATCATATTATTCAAGTGGTACCTAACTTGCATGAGTGTAGCTACTGACCCACATTACAGCTGTGAAATCAAAGTGAGAATTATTGCAGTGTCAATTAGTGGTTGTGAAAGAATCATTACCGTTCCAGCGCTGCCTTTTCCCTGTCACTGTGAGGCTGTGAGCACCATGGTTTTGCAGAAGTATCTTTAAAAAGCTCAGCGTGATCAATACGTCCCTCCTCCGACAGTGTGTACTTTATCTCTGCCTGAGCACCATCTGCTGCGGATCTTGACAGGTTAAAGCACATTCAGAGCTACGTGGTCTCCTAAAGTGGCACCACCAATGTCACTCTGATAATGTTTTGCGAGTTGGGACAAAATTTTCCGCTTCCAACAAACAAGAACCCAGGTCAGGTTTCAGCTGGACGGACGCAGAGGAGAGCGTGTGATTTACCTTCTTGTGGGCCTTTGCGCAGTCAGATTTCTCTGCAGATTTAGACGGCTTCGCGCTGCACATCAGCGAGTGGAGATGGGACAGGGATGACAAATGAGAGAGGAGAGAAAAGCCTTGATATTGATGTAGTGTTTGTAACGCATGAGCAGCTGAGGAGGAACAGTGGAGCTCTGCATGTCTGAATGAAGCCCCTTAGAGAGGCGCGGTGTGAAGGATGAAGGCGAGAGCCAACCACACCGATGTTAAGTCCACATCTTGATCCGATTCCATTCTAGTCAGACAACACAGCAAAATGACACCAATCAGGAACGTTCTCCAGAGGCTTTCCCTTACAGCGCTAAGGTGATGTTTTTCAGGATAACCTTTGAAATGGAACGCCATAATTCTTTTAATTGACAAATCTTTTAATTAGCATCTCCAATGTTGAGCATCAGATGGAGGCAGCAGGTGCCATCGGGCTTGGGACTCTGTTGCGGGAGTCTTGTGAGTGAGGAGGATGAGCTGATCCTTCATCGGTGATTCAGCCATGAAATAACATGAGGCTCTGGCTGTCACAGGGAGCTGCCTTCTCGACTGCCACTGGCGCTTACAGGTGTCTGTTCGTCTCCCTGCTCCCATCAATTACACGAGCCAATGACAGATCACTCTGCATTCATTTGTCTGCTCGCATGTGCATGGTAATAAATGCACCACATATCAATGTAAATGAAGGTATTCATAAGAGGATGGAGTACCGACTGTACTCTAACGCCAGCAACCTGCTCGAGTGCTCAGCCAGCGTGGCATTCTCTCAGCAGCTCAGTCTTTTGCTACCATATGGCTCTCGCTCGCGTCCAATTTATCCCTGTAGCTGGATTTACGTTTGCAAATGCAAATTCATTTGTGCCCACGTCTCCACGCCGTGAAAGGCGGCGTCACCTGCTGACTGTGTGTGAAAAAGTGGCTTTGATGTGAGGCCCCTTGATGCTGAGCAGATGCCGCCTGCACTCAGGTCACATGTCATTAGCTGCTCCGACTTTGAGAGAACTTGGGACACAATTCCACAACCAGCACACGAGTTTAACACGGAAACCCTGCTTCAAAAAGAGTTGCGATTCTGTTTGAATTGTAAATGGAAACAAACCAAATTGAATAAAAACATGAAAAAAACGGCACAAAGACGATGTGAAATGCTGAAACTGAAAAATGTCATTGTTTTTAAAAGATATTCATTTTGCATTTGCAACATGTTTCATAAATGTAGGTTCATTCTGATGTTCTCCACCCTGCAGCATCAGCTCTCCTAACAATCTGGAAGTTTTTGGGAACTGAGGAGGAACAATCGGTGTCATTGAGAAGGTGGAACATTTCCGTTGGTGCTCGCTGGAGGACCTCAGCTGCTCAACAGTTCAAGTCTCCACGAAGCTCCAGACACCTTCAGTGGTGACACATCAGGACTGCAGGCGGCTCAGTTTATCAGCCAGACTCTTTTACTACAGACTCATGATGATGTCACACCAGCGGAAGAAGGTGGACTGAAATAAGTAAAACCTTCCCTGAAGAAGACCTTGTCTCCTTGTCAGATGATGTTGCTCCAAAACCCGCATAGGTGGTTCAGCATGAATCGAGCCTCCGTACATGTTACCCATGATGCCGTGCGCTCCAGTGCACCATCGCGGATGCTGGCTTTTGAACTGTGAGCCGATAACAAAACAAGATGGCCCCTCCCATCTTCATCCCGGAGGACGCGGCATCCATGACTTCCAAACCTCAGTCCATCTTAATATGAGCAAAACAAAGGGGGTCCAGAACAAAAGGGGCGGCAGTGGTTCTGGATCCAGTTTTCTCTCTGGTTTCCTCTTTGCATGTTGGAGTCACGCTGTCATTGGTGGAAGCGGTGATGCCTTCACAGACGCTGGCTTCTGGAAGCGTTCCTGAGCAAAGATCTCCACCATCAATGCTGGTTTCACCCTCATGTTCAGAGGTTCTTCAGTTCATAACATCATTAGAAGAGTCGGAGAACGTGGAGACAATGAAACCACCAGGTTCTTTGCTGTTGTACGTTGAGAAACATGGTTCTTGAACTGTTGCTGTTTTCTAGCAGTGGCGTCTCCACCCATCATCTCTTCAGAAAGACTCCACCTCTCAGGGATGATCTCTTAATACACATTCATGTAACTCACCTGTTGCCAGGGAACCTCATTAATGGAAGGATGTTCTACCAGCTGCTAGCGTTAGCGTCTGGCTACCTTTCCAGTGTTTCATTACCACTGTGTGATAA
>CAAKHG010015963.1:0-12440 GCA_901007715.1 Dactylopterus volitans | reverse complement strand
CGTGAAAAAATATAAATCACCATGACGCTAAATCAATGAGAGCCCTGAGCTTGTTTCCAGCTTGTTGCGCTTGCATTTGCCGATGCGGTGGCCCTCAGTAACTGCCTCTGTCCTTCTTGTTCCCGCTTTTTTTCTTTCCAAATACTCCAAAGGCCTGTTTTTTTTAACGCTGGGTTTTTGGTCTCCAAGTGGCGAAGCAGTTTTGAGGGCTTCATTGCCTCACTGGAGAGCCGGTCGGCGCATATCATGCAGTGCGGGCTTGGCGCGTAAATCGTTCTCGTTCTCGTCGTCTTCCGCTTATCCGGGTCCGGGTCGCGGGGGCAGCAGCTTCAGGAGGGAAGCCCAGACAGCCCTCTCCCCAGCCACTTCCACCAGCTCAGCTGGAGGGATCCCCAGGCGTTCCCAGGCCAGGCGAGAGATATAATCCCTCCACCTGGTCCTGGGTCGGCCACGAGGCCTCCTCCCAGTGGGACATGTCTGGAACACCTCTAACGGGAGGCGTCCAGAAGGCATCCTGACCAGATGCCCGAGCCACCTCAGCTGGCTCCTCTCGACGTGGAGGAGCAGCGGCTCTACTTTGAGCGCCTCCCGGATGTCCGAGCTCCTCACCCTATCTCTAAGGCTGAGCCCGGCCACCCTGCGGAGAAAACTCATTTCGGCCGCTTGTATTCGCGATCTCATCCTTTCGGTCATTACCCAAAGCTCATGACCATAGGTGAGGGTCGGAACGTAGATCGACCGGTAAATCGAGAGCTTCGCCTTTCGGCTCAGCTCTTTCTTCACCACGACAGATCGGTTAAGCGCCCGCATCACTGCTGACGCCGCTCCAATCCGCCTGTCGACCTCCCGCTCCATCCGTCCCTCGCTCGTGAACAAGATCCATCTTTTAAAATTGGTCTCCTGGTTTTGTCTGTTAAATGCAGCTTTCTTTTTCTTAGGGGGTCATATGTCCTTCTTCTGTCTCCTCACTGGGCCTTTTTTCCCGTTTGCAAAGAAACTTTCCAAAGACGTCTGTTTTTTTGTTTTTTTTTTACTCATTTTGCTAGCTTGTGGTTTTAATATTAGCGTTAATGCATCATGTGACCGAGACAGGCCACGCGTCAAGGGTGAGTCAAGAATAGACGGAGGTAACAGAGAGAATTCGGTCATTTTTCAAAATAAATCATTGTTCAGACTCCGATAATAAAATAAAACGGAAATAATGTAAGTTATTTATTCTTTCTGTGTGGCCCGGTACCAAACGACCCACAGACTGGTTTCGGTCCGAGGCCCGGGGGCTAGGGACCGCTGCTCTAGATGGAGAACAAGGAACTGGGCCGGTGAGTGGGAACACCGCAGGAAGGTGCAGCATATAAAATGACACAGTATAACGGTGGGTGACGTGGACTAAATGTACATGTATTTTACGTCAGAATAAAAAATAAAAAAAAGATAGATTATAAAGGATAAGTGAAGAAGTTAGTATCGAGGAAGGGGAACAAGCAGGGCGGCGCTCTGGAATGGAGGATACACGATGACTGCGATGATTCACATAATCCTTGTTGAAGAAAATCCGTGGTCTCCTTGTTCAGCCATCTTTTTCCAGCCATGGTGCTCATTTGCAAGGCATTCTGGGAAACCCCTCATGATCACGGCTGTAAAATGGGACCGCCGTGTGGCCCTTGCACTACCCCTTGATTGCAGTAAGAATCGGGACACCTTACTCCGCGGTTTTCTCTGCGACCGTGTAACTAAATCATCTTAATAAAGTTGCTGCCACCTTTTTAGCGTCATAGCACCTCTCGCTGCCGCGACGCTAAATAAGGCCGACTTGATCAGTGCGGATTAGTGATGTAACCACCTTGTTTAGCATTTTCGCAAAGGTTGTAGAGCTGGGCAGTGACTCCTTCAGCGGCATTAACCTTTGTAGGAGTGCGGCTAATCAATGCCTGCCTCAGGGTTGGCAGGAGTGCACTCTTTTCCAGAGTTACTAAAGGGCCTCCCAGATCCAAAACTGCACACAGAGTAAGTTTTAATTAGGATATGCAGACTGAAATCATTAAAATTACTTCTGGCTGTGTTGCCGAGGGCCCATAATGCAGTTGATTGCCGCATGGTTCGGTAAAGGTAATCGAGTAAATGCCTCTAGCAGGACATTTGATTACCTAATAACAGTATAATCATCGCGCTGTTTTGGACTGCTAAAGAGCGGACGCGGTCTCGAGGGTCTCTCATTTCTGTTGTTTGGGCTTTATTGAGTGAACTTTATAACACTTTCCTCGTAAAGAAATGAGAGAAAAACAAACCCCGTGTTAATATTTAACGTCTGTTTGGGTCTGTTTGTTGAATAATTGACTCCATTTCACTGCATGTGCGTACTTGCTTTCTTCAAATTAGGCAGGTTGTTATAACCCGTGCTTGCTGATGGGCACTTATAGCCTAGCCTGCTACGATGCTCTTCTTTATGGGTGTGCAGTATAACTGTTCCATGCTGGAAAGAAATCCGCACACAAAGGTTGTAGGTTATAGTTTGTGGTTTGCTTCAATGCCTTGATTTGCTGTCAACTATTCATGGGGACCCAAAAATGCAGACAAATTCAGGAGGATCAGAGTGAGATATTTTCCTTATCTACCAGTTTTCCAGCCTCAGAACGACGTAAAGGACCCAGCATTTCTTTCTGGGCGACAATATTTCCATGTTCGTCTTGCTAATGTCCATCTGCTCTCAGGTCAGCTCTGCACACCGGATGATTAAATATTGATTCAGTCAGTCCAGCTGTCACCTCCTAAACTGCTCATCAGATATGTAAGAGGTGGAATACAGAAATAAAACCTTGCTTATGTTTATCTCCTTCACTGACTGGACAACATGCGTCGATGGAAATCAATGTCTGGCCATGGAGGAGAACTTTATCTGACCATCAGGGTGCACACACACGCATTAGACACTAATTGTGTAATATTCCAAATGTTTGGACTGATTTCCTGTCAACAGTCGAGCAGTAATGTCTTCTTAGTTATCATTGTGAATGTGTTCAGTATTGCAACACTTGTGGTACCGGTGCTTATGTACCTACGTGTAAGAGTCGCAAGTATTTAACATCCACCAGTGTGTAACTATGGTGATTTCAGGTGACAAACAGGAGCGAGGACAACCGCCCGCTTCCTTTAAATCAGCTGGGTGGGAACATTTCAGGTTCCTTGTGGACGCCAATATCGATGGAACACGAGTGGTTGTGGTTGCTTGGACGAAGGTGTGTTAGCATCGCTCGACAGACTGGACCAAACAGAGCGCCGAGGATATTATTATTAACATTAACACGGCTATGAGCCCATATAACCTCATGCAGTAGTAGAGGACCTGCATGCAGTATTGGAGGAACCATAGAACTACATGCATAATGATGTGAAGTTACCAAAGATGCCAGCTGGCAAATTGTGCTTGCTGCACCTTCGACCTCAGCCCATCACTTCTACGCTCCATCCGCAGTAAGGCTGTTGGAATCTTTAACTGTTGTCTTGATTTTGGTACTTTTATCACATAAGAGATAGTTTTCAGTGTTTTTATTTGCGTTTGTTTTGACCTGTTTCCCTTTTGTTTGTTTTTTTTTTCTCAACTGCACATAAAAAAATATTACTCATCTGGGCGTGTATGTTCAGTTCACGTTAGCTAGGAGCTACCATCTCGGGCAGCATTTGGGACTTTCTTTGCCCGTGGCGTCGAACTTTTAGCGCACCGTGACCTCTGCTTACCCTTACACCCCAATTTACCAGTGCCTAGCATCTACCAGTACTTATTCACCAGTACACTACATCCAACAATACTCGTTCACTGGAGCGTGACGTCCACTCTTATATGCAACAAGTCACAAGTACATGAAAAATACACAATTTCATGCGATGAACAAGCACCACGCCACATCCGAACAGCAGCTAGAGAATGGAGAGCCGCTCTGCCACAGAGAGACTGCTCGTGTACGAGTTACCATTAAACATGAATGCAGCCGAGATCTCAGCGCAGCTGCTTGTCTTGCCTTGAGGTGACTGCTGATCAGCGGGCAGTCTCGACGGCCACGATCTCGTACTCGTCCTGATGTTTGCACGAGAAGCGGATCGTAAATGAAAATAGCTTCATTGTGACACGACTGATTTAATAACAGGCTGATGGTTGCAGTGACTGAGTGACGAGCAGCGGGCGAAGATGTCGCCGGCTCTTTTTCTCTTCATCATCCCCGCCGTTAACGTCCTCTCCGGGCTTTCCTCCTCTGCCATGACGTCTGTCCTCAGACCACAGAGTTAGCTCGGAAGCGCTGTCATGCGTTTTTCCCCATGGCTGCCAACCTGTTCGGCTCGAGCTGCAAACTGCTGTTCATTGCACGAGTGGGAGTGCCAGATCTGTCATTCTCGATGTTACAAGTCGGTGTCACCGCCGAAAAGAAATTCTGAAAATATTGCCTTGTCGCTGCTTTAAATGGAAGGTGATTGGGTGGGGAACATCAAGAGGACGGCTGAGTTTTTGTCGATGAGATGACGTCATGGGTCATGTGCAACTCAAAGTGAAGTCATCTGGCCACATTTCCTGGAAGAGGCGCAACCCCGCCTGCCTATTTAATTCACGTCGCGTTTAAATGCTCCTGTTTTCACTTTGCGTCTGTTAACGTTCCATCTCTCTGATTCTCTTCTTAAGCTGTATTTCTTCCGTTTATTTTTATATTTTTTTTTACTCCTAATCTTGGTGCATCTCATCGTTAGCAGCTTTATTCACTGATATCGCGCTCGGCAGTGAGGCAGCAGGGGTCCTAAACTCCCGGTGAGATGCAGCAGGCATCAGGGAGGAGGCCTGGAGGCCCAGAGTGAGGGATGTTGTGAGAACCAATACTGTTCTCACCTCTCCTCGGCTAATTTTAATCCCACCATCATTCTTGCCTCTTTTCTTCCTTGCTGCTGGCAACCTCTCTCACTCCCACGCTCGCAGCACAGGCTCGCTACCTTCCGCGGTGGGAGGACACAATAATGGAGACACCACTTGAGGAAGGAGCAGAGCATGCGAAGTCGGGCTTCGAAAAGGCATCCGAAATGCAAATGTGCGAGTTTTCCAAAGCAGCAGGAGGCAGCTGGCGCAGCTTTTGCAAAGAGCCTTAATTTGTGTCTGTTTTAATTGGATGACTAATTCCGAAAATGGTGGCAGCATACGTTGAACAGCATACAGGCACGGAGCGTCGCCGGCCGATGCTCGACAAACGAGAGCTCCCCTCACTTGACTGAGATGCCGTTTAAGTCAAACCCTCCCTCCCCTCAGCGACTCTGTGATGGATGAATTTACAGATCAGTCAACCTGCGACCCCGAAAACTCATCTCGGCTGGCGCGCATAACGCGACGACAAAACCGATTGAATTACGAAGCCAAATCATACGTCCCATACGCAAGCGGTCTGACTTGCAGATGAGTAATGAGCAGTTTGTTTTTCGCACTGACTGAAGCGGCGGCGGCGGCGGCGGCGGCGGCGGCGGCGGCCTCCCATTATTCTTCTGTGTACCATTACTTTTCCTCCGCTGGCCTCGTGTCTTAGGTGGCCTCCGGAACCACAGGAAAACTCAAGAGGATGTAAAGCTGAAATGTGAGGCTCCTCCATCTCTGTCTCACTGCACGTGAGGGAGGACGGTGCTGCCTCGGCTGAGAGGCCAATGACACGACTTTTTACAACGACCTACTTGTGTGAATCTGGCGTATTAACCTTAAAAGCGTTACGACCAAACACAGAGCCATTAAGTCCCCCACAATACAAACACACACAAGCACAGCTGAGTGAGGTCTGTTTGCTCTTTTTCTTCTGTTCTTACTCTTCTGTCTCATTTTGTTCATTAGCGTGTGTGAATGCGCTCTGGAAGAAATCCTAGTAAATAATATTACCATATTGAAATAAATGCCAGGCTGCACAGTGACAGTTTTATTTATTCTATTATTGCATTAATAAACACAAGAGTCTATATTCAGAAATTGTGTGTTTTACCCCTTGCCGTCGTATTGTCAGTGGGTTTGCACAAGGGGGCCCCAGCCAGCCGCTGATGCTATTCGGGGGTCTCGTGAAGGGAAAGTTTGGGAACTTCGGTTCACGTCGAATGCAAAGTTTCAGCCGTGTATTCCATCTGATTGAGTGCGGCCTGCAGGTCGGAAACCTGCTGAGACCAGATGGGAGACTAAATAACAAGGTCATCCAGAAAAGAAAAAAAAAAAATTGCCGTTTGGAACATCAACCAGCACCGAGGACGGAAGGCGGCAGGAGAGTTTTGCAGCCCAAATGGCATCAGCGTGTACTGCAGGGACGGATGCCAGAAGTTCGGAAGCTGTCTGAGTTAGAGCATGTTTCAGCTTCCCTGAAGGAGATCCGACTTGCTGATGTATGCGAGGGACCCAGCGGCACCTCTATGCAAACCTCAGGGCGAGGTAATGGCCAGGAGTCTGCTCCTCTAATGGCATTTACCTTCCCAAGCCAGTGCAGGAATGAAAGCTACTGTCAGGGCTAAAGAGAGCTCCAGGGGCTCTAACCAGGTTTGGCTAGGCTGTTGTCCAATAGATAGTTCTTTCCTCATTCCCTCTATTTTGGTGGCATTCAGGTGGTAGGCATGCAGACTGGGGCAGAGGGGGGGTGGTCTAACATTGCTCTGTTGTGCTGGAAGGACCATCACCGAAAGGCTTCGGATGGGGCTGAGCTGCAGCCTCGATGTCTGCTTCCTGAAAAAGGCGGAAAGTGGTCTGGACATGTCAGACAGCATGACGTTGAAACGTCTTGAAACGCCTGGTACCTCAAGTCTGTCTTCCTTAATAGCCGGAGAGGTCAGTGAACGAGATGATGGGAAAATAAATAAATAAATAAACAGGCTCCGAGTTCCCGACAAGGTCAGCAGGCTTTTCTGTGGACTCGTGCGAGAGGTCATCTCTAATATGGAGTTGCTTAAGCGAGTTTTTCCAGTCCGACGTCTCCACCACATTGTCTGCTGGTGTGTGATGCTGACGGCAGAAGCACCAAAACCTTGCCATCCGATTGGCTCTTTGGAAGGGAACAGCCCTCTTGTCGCAGTTGCGTTTCACTCTTGAGCATGGGAGCGTGCTGTCCGCCAACGAGCTGCTTGATGAAACCGGTCTAAGACATCAGTTTTAACAGACGCGATGTTCCTTTTTAATGGACACTGAATCGAATGGTCTCAATCAAGACAGACGTTGCGCCCAGCAAACGGGAAGTAAGTGCGTTATCTCAGCAATGCTTCGATTTACTCACACCCGACTTAGGGTATTCACTTCCCTCTTTTCACGTTTCTACATCATTTCACACACGTTCTCGTGTCAAGTGATACTTCAGGAGATACCGCAGAGGAGGCAAATTCACATGCAGCAAATCAAAAGCAGAGATTTCAATTCACAGGAACATTCGGCGACATTCTTGACGCCAGAACAGCAGTTGATCTACTTTTAGAAACATTTGTGTGTCAGACAAATGAAGGTTCTTCTGCATTCTCAGTCTCTCCACCCCGTGACTCTCCTGTCCCTTGTTCCTTTTCCCTAATTTCTGTCTCTTCTGATGCAGCCCGCCATTCTACTTCTCTTTCCTCTCTCCGAATCAGTTTATCCGCTCTGGAAATTAGAAAGCCTCGGTTTTTAAAAACCTGACACCGCATGTTTCTGCGAAGACCAATAGTGGTTCACAGCGAGTGTGTTTACACAAACTACCAAACTACCTACAAACACAAACCAACTATGGAGACTGCGGGGAGGTTGGGGCTGTTTTATTGCCTCGACGTCACAGTGCAAACAAGTTCAGGTAAAATCAACGCAACGGCCAATCGAGACGTTTTTTTGTCCGCATCAACTTCCAGTCTTAGTAGAGAAGGTGTAGTAAGGAAGTGGATGAGAGTACTTGAGCATAGTGATGAAGAAGCATGAATGCCCCTTGCAGCTGATTGACTGGAATGCTGTTGGTTGTGTTGCTCTGTTCGAGCCACTTTGTTTGTGTCCAATCATGAGGAACTATTTGCTCTACCGGATTAGAATGATGACCACCCCCCTCCCCCCTTTGCTCTGAGCAATGTTTTCATATTAACCATGAATAAAGTGCTCACGGCCTCTGCTCTGTCATCAGCCTGGCTCAAGTCAAGTCAGTTTAATCTGTGCATCCCAGAATCACAATCACGTTGCTTCGGTGGGTTTCGCAATCTGCAAAGCGAGCGACACCCTCTGCTCTTAGAGGAAAAACAGCAACAAAAAAAAAACGAGGAAAGCTCAGGAAGTGATTTTGTAAAGAAATCAAAATCAAAGAATGTATTGAAAACTATGAAAAGAATCACTGCTAAATAAGGATGATGCATAATGAGAGTGTGAATGAGAAGAAGAAGATGATGATAAGGGAGCGGCACCAAAGCAAGCACCAGCACTGACTTCCTGGAAGAGGGCAGGACACAAAGAGGACATGCGTAATATACACAAGTACACATATGTGGAATGTAAAACGTTGATGAGTGCTGATCCATCATGAAGGTCTGAAGGGAGCCAGTCCAGATGCAACATCTGAATGAGGCGAAGACTGGAGAGGCAAGTTCATCTGCAGCTGATGAGCACACAAAGAAGAACCAGAATAGACAGAGAGAGAGAGAGGGAGCGCGATGAGGGGAGGAACTATATGAACTAATATGTAAGTTTTGATTTAAAAATCTCAGTTCAGCCAGATTTTCTGGCATCTGCAGGGAGGTGAAGACGTGACTCAGAAGACAGGCAGGACCGAAGACAGACAGAAGACCATTATTGCAAAACATTACAATAATGGAGACTGGATGAAACAAAGGCATGAATTAACATCTGGATGGGAAAGATGGTCCTTGCTATGTTGTACAAGTGAAAAAATCTTAGTAATTTATTTAATTTGCTGATCAACGGAGAGGGTAGGATCAAAGGTAACACCAGTCCTCCCGACAGATGAATTTTGATGAATCACACACCTATCAAGAGTTAGTTATTTGATTATCTGCCTCTACTGACACATACAACTGAGTTTCATCAGCATACAATAACAATGAAAACTGATTCCATTGCTGCATTTGATCTGGCCAAGAGGGGAAATAGAGAGAAAGAGTAAAGGACCGAATACAAAGCCCTGAGGTACCCCATAATTCACATCGGTAAATATTGATGTCTTGCTGTTAAAGGGTGGCATGCAGTGCTCTGCCAGATAAGAAGGATCGTAGCCAGTCGAGAGCCAGGCCAGAGATCCCAAATTAGTTTTGAAGCTGAGATTCCCGTCTCTCATATAACCAGCGTGTCCACCTTGAACGATATAAAAAGCTATGATACATCTGCACGCTAGCGCTGCCATGAGTGCTCTTGTGATCACCAACCAGGGTTTAGCACTGTGGTTTTTACTGCTGTTCCAAATAGCTGCAGGAGGTGATGCCTTTGTCTGAGTGATTTGCACATCGACGCTTCCCTGCTTTGTTCGGTAGCTCCTCAGCGTCGTGGAAGCGGCAATAATGCGTCTCTCTAAACTGCCTCAACCGATGCCAGTCGTGCGGCATCAGTTGCCCATCGGCTCTGCAACGTCTTCGCCTCCAGAGTACATATTCTTCTCATGCATTCACGGACGGTGTTTTCGCGTGCCCTGACGTGAACCCTAGCCAGCCGCCTCCTACCAACGCCGGTGCTTAATCAGCCCGACTGACAATCCCCGTGATTAACGCTCCACTCCTCCACATAATGAGCACATCTGTCTTCACGCGGCAAAGACATTGATTCGCTGTAATGTGAGACAATGCCAGTTAAGAGGAGGACTGCTCCGAATGCCAACCTACCGCTGTGGCACCAGTGTTTATGGTCTGTGAGCAAAATCACCCGACAGCTGATGGAGAGCCCCAGAGGAAGAATCTTTTTTTTACGTTTTCCGACTGTTAGAACCAACAACCAATCATGTGATGGGTAACCAGGTTTCCGCAGGTGCCATGTTTCTTGTTTCTAATCAGGATCACGGGCATTTTCTAACAAGCCAGCAACAGGTTAACCACTGAGCGAGAAACACTCTAAGATCCGTTGATATCGTGCGTGCAGTTGTAAAAGGTACAATCAGCATTCACTCCCGGGTCACTTGACTTTGGGGGCAGTCACGGATATTTATGGGCTGCAGGGCCGATCGACAGTGATAAACTCGAGTAGATGTGCTAATTCTCACTCACTGTTGGCCAGTCGCTCAGCTCGTGATTTGAAGCGGGTCTGGAGTAGCGGATGTAAGATTTAAACCACACTGGCGGCAGTTTGAAGCAGCCACATCGAACCAAGCGGCCCGGTTTAAAGGCCAGGTTAAGCTGGTTTACAAACCAGCGCAGCTGTGCCAACCTGCTGCGCTCAGAACGACGTCCACCGAGGCAGCTGAGACGTTCACGTTCAAGGTTTCTGCCTGTTAAAGGGGAGTTTTTCCTTGCCGCGAGTCGCCGAGTGCTTGCTCATGGGGGAGTACGGTCGAAACCTGCTCTTCTTGTAAAGTGTCATGACAGGACACTGACAGGAATCACATTTCTTAAATCTTTGCTTCAGAGTGGCGTTTCAGTAATTCACCATGAACAAACAGTACAGTTTTCCCGCGTTTCTGAGATTCCTCCTGATTCCAGACTCCCTTCAGAAAATCGTTGATGCAACCGCAGCAGTGTTCAAGGATCTGTTCCACTTCCAAATGTTATTGATTCATCAATTCGTAGTCTTCAAAAACATCCCTTATATCTGCACAGCTGTCAGAGTGAGTGGCCTTCCTTAGGAAACGACTAGGACGGTCTTCGGTAATGAGCAGCGACGAGAGGCCGCGAGGTGTTGGAAGTCACAAGAGGAGCCGGAGGAGCGTGAGAGAGTGGAGGAAGAGGTGTAAAGCTGCGGTGTGAGTCACGAGGCGGCAAAGACACACACTGGCTGGAGTGCTCCTGCGTGAGATCAAAGGAGGATTTCCATTTAAGGCAGATAAAAGTGTGTGTGGAGTGAATGCGCACTCGAGAAAGAAAATGTCCTGCAAGATCAAGGGAAAACGCGAGGGCAGCAGCACATCATCTGAGTAAGACTTCATCAGCTCTCACCGTGTTTGTCTATTCTGAGCGTTATTGAGCCCAGCAGATGGGCCGACCCTGAACCTGGCGAATCCTCCCTTTTATCCTGAAGAGCCGCCCGCCCGCCCACCCCTCTGCACGGGCGTCCTCTGCTCTCCTTCCAGTCTTCCCCGCGCTGTTATTCCCATCCTGACTCACCTCGGCGACAATTACGTTTCCCTAAGCCCTGCCCCGAATCCCACCCCGTCGCTGCCGAATCCCGCGTCGCCGCTTCCCGCTCCGAGAGCGTTCACCGCGGCAACTTGGCAAGGCGCGGAGAGGCAGGGCGAAGTCGAGCCCGTTACGGCTGAAGCCCAGATGCCTGCTGACACGGTTAATTTCCAGCGGTAACCAGATGCAGATGCAGATTGGTCTCCATGGCAACCTGGCTGACCCCTTGACCATCCCCTGCTCCCCTGTTCCCATTCAGCGCCCTCCCATCCCACGCATGAGAGCAGAAAGAAGTGTGAGAGGCGTAAACCTCTGAGGCAGAGTCAATTTACACAAAATCTACCATGATCCTCTGCACACACTGACAGCACACACACACACACACACACACTGAACTCCTAATTGCTCCTGAGGAGCAGGGCGGCGTCTTGTACGGCTGCCTCCGCCATCAGTGTACGAATGTGTTAACGAGGCCACGTTAGGAACAGGGCCTTGGGTACCAGCGAGGTTTGGAAACGCGCCATATAAATTCCAGCCTCCTTTACCGTTTACATCACCGCCATAAGGTTCAGCGATCCTCGCTGACACGGACTGACGAGGCCGCTCAGCGTTTTATTAGCAGCGGGAGGACACGGCTGCAGCACGTGAGGGAGCAAACATGGCCACTGAACATGAACGCGGCGTGTCGTGGCGGCACAGGGATGAGCCGCCGCCCCGCCCCCCACCGCTGATCCGTCGCCGTGTAATGATGGCATCTGTTTCGCTCCCAACATGAGACGGCTACCAACAAGATGGAACAGATTCAGTGATTCAGCGGCGCCACGAAACAGGAATAGCAGGAGGGCTGTGGTGAGGGCAGCGCAAGGAGAGGAGGGGGCGCCTCGTTTGCATCCTCCGCTCCGATTTTTTTTTTTTTTTTGTGTTTCCACAGAAACAACAGTGAATTCATGTTCTGTGACATCCTCCATGGGAACATGTGAGCTCCAGCTTCATGTCCCCTCATGAGATTAGAGAGACTCGCACTCCGACAAATGGCAGCCATACTTCTCCGCAGGTTAATCGGGTTGCAGTGATGAAGCTGCTGCGAAATTACAGGAACAGCAATCTCCCCGTCGGGCTCCACGAGCGGCAGTGAAAGCGACACTGTTTTTTTTGTTTGTTTTTTTTTGCCGGTGTTGTTGGTT
>CAAKHG010015962.1:0-17500 GCA_901007715.1 Dactylopterus volitans | reverse complement strand
TCTGTCATTTTCCCCACCGCTTAGCCTCCTCTGCCGCCAGCCGGGGGACGAGCAGCCGCCACACGTTGAGGGGACCGCTGGCGAGGCGTTGTGTTTTTGAGTCCTAACGTCCCCTCCTCTCCCGACACATGTTCCTCAGCGACAGCGTGAGGATGGACTGAGGGATGAAGGGTGGAACCGTCCCCATCATCTGAACAGGAGGGCTGCTCTCTTGAGGTATGACACACACACACACACACACACACACAAACACAAACAACCCTTTCCTTTCCCTCCCTCCACCTCATCACATCTTCTGTTGTCGTCTCCCTCTCCCCCCCCCCAACTTGAGCTGCACTTTCTGGCCGACTCTGACTCGCTGTCAGTTGTTTTCGGTGGTGCCTCAGAGCCGAGAGGCCGATGTTTGCGTCCCCACATCCTGTGCTGCGAGGCAGCTTCCCCCCTTTTTTTTTGTTGCTGTTGCTCTAAAAGTGCCCCGCTGCATCCTGATCAGGGTCACAGATTGCAGAACTACTCAGTGGGTGTTATGTTTTATCTCGCGGGGAGTTTTTTTTTTTTTTCTTTTCTGCTCCAAACTTTGTTTTCGCACGTATTCACTGCGCTGACGTTCTCGGGTGCCTGTTTCTTTCCCCCCCTTTTTGGCTTTTCAGTTTCAGCACATTTCCCTGTGGCCTTCATGTTCACCATCTACGGCCGGCCGGCCAGTTCCACTCTGCAGGACAATGTAACTGAGTATTTTAGAGGGGGGGGGGGGTGTAATCTCTCTTGATCTCTTTGGTGCCTCCTATGCTACATTTAGCCGGGCCATCGATCCACCCCCCCCGCCCCGCTGGATGTTTGTTATGGTCATCTTTGTGGTGGCAACATGCGCAGCAGCTCGGAACGTCTGAGGCGATGCCGTCCACCCACGCGGCTCTTTCCGTGGAATCCCTCACTTCTCCAAAACCTGAATTTCAGTTCTTTGGGGGAGTGTTTAAACAACAAAGAAAATGGAAAACATTTTAAAAGCCACAAGCAAACTTCCTTCAGCCGTGGCGTGGCCCGGTCCGCCCCCTCCATTCTTGTCTGTGACACTCTCTGTGTGTTGCCCCTCGCTTTGGCTCCGGCACAAGCAAGCGCCGTAAAAGGGAACCGGAACCGTTAGTGAACTCAACATTTGATTACTATGAATTGCCGAGGGGGAGAAAAAAAAAAGATTCTGAATCGTGTTTGGTGGTGATTCAGAGGTCTGGAGCCAGGCCAGCGTGTTCCAAATCCAGAAAGGATATTTAAAACCAGGCAACATCCAAGCAAGGCCAGAACAGGTGTCGTATGATCCAGTTTTGGGGCTTTGGTTGTTATTCTGGCTGCAGTCAGATTCTTGCACAAGAATGCACGTTTAACTGATCTAAGAACTGCTAACTAATCAGAAGTTTGTGCTCATCTATTGTTTGATTTTTCCGTACATACGCCTCGGAACTTTTGGAGTCGAGAGAAGTCACTTGATTGTACAGTAATATGTAGCTGAGGGCTCGTATGCCGACTGGCAAAAGACAGAAAATTACATGTTCTTTGCCAGTTTTTGTTTGTTTTTTTTTCGCAAGAAAAAAGTGGTGATATTGAAAATCACTGACGCTTTTGAGTTCAATAAATGCACAAAGATACTTGTACCACTTAACGGTATTGCTGAATATCCATTTTCGAACTGTCTTTGCGCGCGTGTTTGCGTGTGTCATAATAGCGTGATTGTTAAGATGCGTACGAAGGCCTTGAATGCAACATCTGTGGTTCGATTTTTTTTTTTGTTCCCTGATATTCTTGTCCACTTTTCCAGTATATTAGTCCTCTTGAAATGATGATATTTATGGTGATTAAAATGGCGAGACACAGTGATGAACAATTAACCCAGAGTTTCATTGATCATTTGTCTGAATGGCCTCATAAAACGTCTAAATGACTTCCCTTCACATTTAGTTCAATTTGATTTTTTGATTTATTTATTTTTTTGGAGAATCTGACATATGGGCAGTGATTCAGGCGCCTGTTTAGTGCATCTTTACACATGAGGTCAGACTGCTTTGATTTGTTTAGACAGACAAACACCTAATACGGGTGTTCATACAAGATGTGTTATCTTAGAGCAGATAAGGATGCCAGCGCCAGTGATGCGTGGATTTTGGAATTTATTTTGGTTTTCTTCATGGGCGCCGCGGTTATTGTCGGACAGACGGCATCCCTTATGCACAGCTGCTGTGGAGCAGACTGGGAAGGCTTGTAAAGAGCGTCTGTTTGTTGGAATTGATTTGACCTCCAGGGTACAAGTTATGCACTTAGTGTCTCTGGTGCCCCAGAAAGGCAAACTTGTTTTGCATTTGCGTTGATGCAAAGTGTCAAGTCATGCACAGCTCACCGACGGACAATGTGGCGGATGCATAAACGGCCTGTATCCCCCTTTTTTTTCTTATGTCAGACAAACCTAGAGGCAGGGGTTCTCCCATGTGATTCTGGGTCAAAAAAAAAAAATATTTCCTGACTGTGATTTATGTTGTTCAAAGCCTGGAAATTTTTATGTGACGGGGCGCTAAATATAGACGGTGCGTAGTATAGCAACGCCCGCAGGCACGGGCAATTGAGCGGGAACAAGCACTTTGACTTTTGACCGCAAGCTGAAAAAAACAAACAAAAAAACGGGTGTGCATGATGCAAAAATCTGGCGTGACTCGCGAGATCTCGGGGTCAGAACAGACGTGATCCGTGTGATGGATCGGGATTTATTTAGCTCGGGGAGGGCCGCTGGAAAATCTGTGTCGACCGCGGGTCAGTTTGTTCATCCTGATGGGAGTAGTGGCGCGCTGAAGGGTGACCTATGAGGTCGCCCGCTGGCCTGGATTTGTTGGCCGTCGTGTGAGCAGCCGCACGTGCACGTTGTCGCAGCTCGGCCTCCTCGAAAGCGGGCGGGCGGGACTGCAGCCTCGCCGGAGCGCTGCTCTGCGTCTCCCTTACACAAGCGGCGCAATATGTTGGCTCGTTTTTTGAGAGCTCGACATGTGTGCTTTCTTAGATAATTGGTGACAGCGGGTCATGAACTGATATTCGCTCAACCATGAACGGTCCTAATCGTATGACGGTCGTCATCGGTTACGGGATCACAGAGTAAAACATTACTCTTCAGATACTTGAAGTTTTCTGCGAGACATTCACTCTGCGCTTTACACTGCGAGAGCTTTTTTTTTGACGGTGTCATTTTACGATTTGTGCCCTGCAGCTAATCTGTGTGCCTGAGCTGGGAGACAAAGAGGAAGATGCCTCCCAGACCATCCTCAGGGGAGCTATGGGGCATCCACCTGATGCCTCCCAGGTACAACACGCTGAATTTGGACTTCCAAATTTCTTGGAAGTCGTGTTGCGCCGTCAGATGTTTGGCAAAAGCTGGTAAACGCGGCAGATAATGGCAGTGTAGCCGTCAGGCGGCGAGGAGTAATTCCTGCAGCCTATGTAGCTATTTATCGTGTTATTTAAGTTTTAGTGTTTGGCTGCTTGTTTCATTTTGATATCTTTGTAGCTGAAGGTAAAGAAAACCCTGACATTGTAAAAAAAAAAAAAAAAAAAAAAGCTAAAAGAAACTTTGGTTAAATGAAACGTGAAAAAAAAATTCAAATTCATCATCAGCATTTCGTGTGCGCACTGTATATGTCTGCAGAATCCTGGTGGATTGCCTGCTGCCCAATGGGATGATTCTGACCCTGGAGTGTCTCCGCGAGGCCACACTCATCACCATCAAACACGAGCTGTTCAAGGAGGCCAGAAAATATCCCCTCCACCACCTCCTGCAGGAGGAGACTTCCTATATCTTTGTCAGCGTTACACAGGTAGGAAGACTTGGCAGGCCGTGGTGTACTCCAGCTAAACGAGGAAGAACAACATGGAAGTCCAATATATATATATATATATATATGTATATATATATATTTTTTTTACAATGACACCAACAGCTGCCGGCGTTGAAAGAAGAGGAAGTTGTGTAAAACTGTCAAGGCCGCCCCAGCCGCCAATAAATAAGCCCTCTTGGACTTTTCAGGCGCTGCGCTAGCAGCACAGAGCATTCGCAGCACGTTCCCTGTAATTTACTGGGAACGGGAGCACATTGGCTACACCCCGTCTCCTCTCTATTGTGATTTGAGAGCGCACATAAATAAATAATCCACAGCTTATTCCCCCTTTTACAAGGCTGAACACCTCGCAGCGACAGAAAGTGCGCTTATACGCTCGCGGTGTAAATCTAGCCCGCTGTTGCGCTTCTCTAAAACACCCTCTTGACACCCGCCCGAGCAATCGTCAGCAGCTCTTCGAACTGTTGCCTCTAATGGTCTGCAGGAAGCCGAGCGGGAGGAGTTCTATGACGAGACCCGGAGGCTGTGCGACCTCAGGCTTTTCCAGCCCTTCCTCAAGGTCATTGAACCAGTCGGCAACAGAGAGGAAAAGATCCTGAACAGAGAGATCGGTGAGGCGAGCTGCTGTTTTCCCACAAGATCACAAAGAAGGGGAAATTGTGTGGAGCACAGGAGACCTTGATAAATACATGAGACATTTTCCAGATATTTGAAATGAATTATTCTCCCTCAGAATAGCAAAAGCAAGTGGCGGTTTTTAATGGGTATTGACGAATGTGCCAGATACTTCATTTCTGATTTTAGTCGGTGGTTCCAGTTTTCGTAAAGTGGCAAAGACAGAAAATGCGGAATTGTTTTCGAGCTTTCCACAATAGTGCACCTGCTAAACCACCCAGGAGTGCCCGAATGACAATATCGTGTGTTTTCTCTATCGTGTCAGGTTTTGCCATCGGTATGCCGGTGTGTGAGTTTGACCTGGTGAAGGACCCCGAGGTCCAGGACTTCAGGAGAAACATCCTGAATGTCTGTAAAGACTCTGTGGAGCTGAGGGATGCCAGTGGGCCTCACAGCAGAGCCCTGTATGTTTACCCACCCAACGTAGAATCCACACAGGAGCTGCCGAAACACATCTACAGCAAGCTGGACAAAGGTAGGCAGCAGACTTCACCTAGTGTTTGTTTTCCTTCGATGCGCGACACTCGGTGTGGGGCTGCTTGATGTCTCACTTGAAAGAAAAACAGTCATGTTATTTTGGGGAATGCATTTTTCTTTTGGTCTTAGACCTAGTCTGTTATTTTTAAGTTTTGAGAAAATAACATGCATAAAGCACTGAAAGACAAAGGAGAGGAACCAGGGAATATTTATCCTTCCATCGGTATTGTTTGAGTAGCTAGCCTTAACAATGGATAAAAACAACGGTAACGATTCAGATAATCCTTGAATTGATTGGTGTGCAGATAAAACAATACCCTGGAAAGGGGCAGAATGCTCAGAATAAGCTGTGCTATTGTTTCTGGGTCGCCGCTCCGAGTAAAATTGATTAATTGATCATTTTCCCAGCTCCCATTCCAAGCTTTTTGTCTGCCTTTTTGTCTTCATCCAGGTCAGATTATCGTCGTCATCTGGGTGATTGTTTCTCCAAACAACGATAAACAAAAGTATACGTTGAAGATCAACCACGACTGCGTGCCTGAACAGGTAGGCTATATGCAGCACGCGCTAAAACGATGAAAATGAAATATTCATGGGAGCCTTCTCCTCGGTTTGTTCGCCCGAGCCGAAAGAAACGGAATGGATTGATAGAGATAAAGCCCATCTACTGAAAAACGTATCCAGTAAGTGAGCACAAAATAGATGCTCCTGAAGCGCAGACCACTGCAAAGCCCCGCTGATGTGGAGTGTCTGCGTGTATCTTCATCCCGAAGGTGATTGCAGAGGCCATCCGTAAGAAGACGCGCAGCATGCTGCTCTCCCCCGAGCAGCTCAAGATGTGTGTTCAGGAATATCAGGGTAAATACATCCTCAAAGTTTGTGGCTGTGATGAGTACTTGCTGGAAAAGTACCCCATCAGCCAGTATAAGGTAAGCGGCATGTGGGCACAAGTATGTGAAGGGTGTCTGAAGAGTTTAAATGCACATGGAATGTATGCATTATGTGCAACAGAAGTGCCGTACGAATAAATTTGCCTCGTCCGTATGGGATTCAAAATAACTAAATAATCGCTGTAGGCAATTAGCATTTTCTAATTTCAGTGATTTTTGCACTAAACATTTAAGGGAACACCTGTCAACATTGCAGCCCTTGGAAAATCTATTTGAATTAGTTGGTCTTGATCTAATCTGCTGTTAAAAAACTCCGCCTTAGGCTTTGGCGAGAGCCCTGATTCATTTCAGATGCTTAACCGGGAAATTATCTTCTACTTTCTGGATATTTCAAATCCGTCGCTTCTCACGGCAGCACCGGAGCCATTTCCTCACGCGCGGTTATACGTTGAGCCGACGCTTGAGAGGCTTGAGAAATTCCCGCGATGCCAGCAGAAAGCAGGAGATGCACCCAGTGTCACTTGACATCTCCTGGAAAATGACCAAATTGGCATCATCGGTTACGCTTACGCACGCTGTAACTTAATCATTTCTGTGTGGACTTTGGCTCTAATTGCTCTCCTCTGTCTGCCCCCCCCCCAGTATATCCGCAGTTGTATCATGCTGGGCAGGTTGCCTAACCTGATGCTCATGGCTAAAGACAGCCTGTACACGCAGTTGCCTACAGATAACTTCGTCATGCCGTCATACTCCCGCCGCATCTCCACCGCCACGTCGTATATGAACGGGGAGGCGGCCGCCAAGTCGCTGTGGACCATCAATGGAACCCTGCGAATACGAATCCTCTGTGCCACCTACGTCAACGTCAACATAAGGGACATAGACAAGGTGGGGATGCCCGTTTTTTTTTAACAGGAGCAGCATCTGATCACACTTCAGGGAACCCCGGCACATATTTTTTTTTGTGGTGAAGCATTATGGTTGGTGTTCGTCGGTGTCCGTTTCAGATTCACAAATGCGAGGCTTATTGGATTATTACGCCAAATTTAATTACGGTAATTTTGGAGCTGTTTCCAATTACTGTTTAAAGAAGTGTACAACGTCGCATTATCTAAGTCGCTCACTTCCTGAGGAAACGGTTTGTGGAAAGGTCCCATGTGGTCAGAGGCCACAGCATGGGAAAGTAATTCCGATAAATCTCATGTTTTCACGCTGTCTTGAATAATTTGAGTGAATGTAATCTTTTCTTCTTTTCCCAAAGCTACCAGACAATTTGCCAATTTAGAGCATTCACTCCTAAGCACGGCTGCTGTTTCAAGTTATCAGTATCGCACTACTCAGATGCGCTGACCTAAAAGGAAATATCGAAAAACAAATTTGTTTTTCTCTCTGTCACAATTTTCATTATCGCTCTGATTTTTTTTTTTTTTTCCCCCCTTCTTTACGACTTGCTCCGATCCTTGTAGATTTATGTGAGAACAGGGATTTACCACGGAGGGGAGCAAATGTGTGACAACGTCAACACGCAGCGGGTGCCCTGCTCCAACCCCAGGTAACCCACCACGGCGCGTTTCGGTCCGTTATGCCGCGAGATGATGAACACGACCGATTAGCTTCGTTCACCCTCGCGAACGCTCCAGTGAACGGTGCTTTCAGACAGTCTGCGCCGCTGATTTACCTTTAAGCAGTCTAAGGCAGATGTTACAGTTTCGCTGCTGCCCAGTAACAGTAAACTGCTGTCTTACGTTACTGTTTATCCCGCGCCTGTCCACTCCGATACCTCTCCCCAAGGAAAAGCAGCGGTGCCTGCACTTTTATATGCTTGGCAGAACAGTCGTCACACTTTCTCTCCGCATGGCTACCCTATAAAATTTTTGCCATTTAAAAGAAAGAGGCTCGGCCCTGCGTAATGGCAGTAAACGGTAGCTCGCCTCCACTTTACACAGATCCTCTTTCTGGTGATTTGTAGCTTTACGTGCATGTTTATACGCCGTTGCTTTGCGTAGCCAGCGGCCTCATCTGTCATGTCTCTTACATGTCGTGTCTCCTTCATCTGCAGGTGGAATGAGTGGCTGACCTATGACATGTACATCCCGGACATTCCCCGAGCGGCCAGACTTTGCCTCTCCATCTGCTCAGTCAAGGGCAGGAAGGGAGCCAAGGAGGTAAAATACAAAGCGCTACTGCAGATGGACTCTTTAATGCAACTCGACTTTATAGCTGTGTTTTCAAACAGGATTAGTCTGACAAAAAGAACAGGGAGTGTCGCACGAAGCTGTTTCTAAGTATGATGCTTTTTTTTTTCTCTTTTTTTTTAATGATCAAGGGTAGTAAGAAAAGCTGAATTAAGTAGTGTGTCAGTTGTGAATGTGCTACTTTGTTATTTAAATCAAATACCTATTTCTAGAAAAAGCACGGCAAATCAGCCGCGCTATAATGTCAGTTGACCTTCACATGTCAGTTCATCCCGGACGATCTTACGGGTTTCTTTTTGTGTGTGTGTCTGTGCGCGCGTGTGTGCCATTGCCGGTACATGAGCCCTACTCAATGTGTCAGCGCGTCTGAGTATATGTGTCCAAGGTGAATGGGAGCTGTGGTATCGTCTTTGGTTCTGTTTAATTGCTAATCAGCCATGGGTGCCGTGGTGGCAGAAAACATCAGCAGACACTTCATCAGCAGAAGTGACTTTTCCCGAGACATGTCTCCTTTTGCTGCGGCCAAATGCTTTGAAAAGGGGCAACTGTTATTCCTCAAGCTTTCATGGGAGCTTAGGTGAACTTTTCTAGTAAAGTTGAATCATATTTAGGCTTTTATTTCCGACATGAAATACGACTAAGGGTGTCACTTGAGAAGAAGCGAGGTGTATTGCGTACCAGACAATAGCGCTGTACAAACGAGCATTGCACAAATCTAATTACATTAGATTGACAATTAAGAGCGAAACCTCATTGTGAACAAGTGTTAAGAGCCTGTCAGCGTTCGCGTGTATTGGCTCTGACGTGTGCTGAAGACGCCCCATGCTGATTGATTTTCCCTCCGTCTCTCACTGGTGAAAATCCTGGAAGGGCGAGAGGTTGGTATGGGGTTGTAGGCTGCGGGGTGTAGGGTGTGTGGTGTATCGCTGAATGCCAGACATGGATATTGTAACAGACACCCGGGGTTCGTCCTTTCCCCCGACGGTGCCATACCAGGTTGAGGTCAGGTTATCGGATGCGCTTTCATGCCCCACCTGAATTAAAGATAAACACCCCTCTCCGGCAGCCCTTTGTTCCAGCCCCGACTATAAATAGGTGCGTTTTGACTGCTGTCGACATGTAACTCTGGCTGCCTTCCCGTGTTGCCCTTTTATCACCCGACTCCATGGCTGCCCCCTAATGAAGACTCACACGGAAGATTAAGATGCTATCTTGGCAGACGTTACGTTTCCCGGCCATTTATAAAGACCCGTGTTGCAGCTCTGGTTAGGAGTGATTAGACAAAACGATTGTTTGATAACATCCATATCTAAATGTGAAACTAGTACAAAATCACAAGTCCTGACAAATTATTGTAGTATTTACAGGCACACCAGTCGTTATTCAAGATGCATTTTTTTTTACCGCCCTATGCTCCATAATGTTAGGCACACTCACAGACGCCATATTATGTTGGCATGACATTTTACTCATTACATGCATCTTCTCTAAATTAAACACTAGTTAAAATTATTTTTGATCTTGTTAAGTTACCATGACAGTCCAATCAAAAGCCTTCGGGGTCTCAAGCGAACTAATTTCAGTTGAATATCAACATGCCGCATAGAAATAAGTGAAGGAAAATGAAAGCGTCCATCAAAGAGGTTGTAGTCTGTGTTTTCAGTACGTTACCTCAACACAAGGAATCTTTCATGAGAGCCCATAATTTCATGCTAACAGCGTTTATGATTCATAACAATTATCCATCTGTGTGTGTGTGTGTGTTTTTTTTTCCCTAAGAGACTCTCGCGTTGTATTAACACCAGTGACTTTGGCAGTCACAGGGTCTCTCTATTTTTGTCTTACTCTTTTCCCGCTGCTGTCTTTTTTTCCTTTAGGAGCACTGTCCACTGGCCTGGGGTAATGTCAACCTATTTGACTACACACACACTCTGGTGGCAAACAAGATGGCCCTCAACCTCTGGCCTGTTCCTCATGGCCTTGAAGACCTCCTCAACCCCATTGGAGTCACGGGGTCCAACCCCAATAAGGTATGTCAAGTCCACCACGACGCTTGGAGAAGTTTGAATTGTTTTGCATCTCCAAATTCATATCTGATAAAAAAAAATATCGGGACTTGTTGTATCTTCTGTGAGCATTTTAAACTGATTTGTTGGAATATTTCACTCTTTGGACTGATGATGGTGATTCCCCCGGTACAGGAAACACCGTGCCTGGAGCTGGAATTTGACCACTTTAGCAGTTCCGTCAAATACCCAGATATGAATGCTGTCGAAGATCATGCTAACTGGACCATCTCAAGAGAACTGGGGTTCAATTACAACTTCTCTGGACAGGTAATAGCTGCTGACCAATGTGCTGGTCAGGTAGAACCCCGCAGTTTGATTATGATTTATGTTTTACAGACCCGTGTGTGTCCAAAGCCATTAATACTTTTCAAACGACTTGTACCTCATAACCATTTTTGTTCCCAAACCGTGCGCACCGCTTTATTTTGGGAAACACAATTTAAGAACTGTCTGTTAAACTGACACATCAGTTGCCAGTAGATTGCGTGGCTTTGCAAAAGAGTGACTGCCCGTTTGCCTGAATCCTGCAGAGGCTGTGAAACAGCCCACAGTCACACACACATCATGCGTCCTCTGCAAACACTCCAAAGAGCGTTTTAATTTCAATACTACCTTTTGGAATCTGGTAAATTGAGAAAGTACCAGAGCTCGAATGTGCAGAATAAAATTTGTGGGAAGAGATTCCACACTTCATCAGAAACCCTCTCACCCCCGACATGTCGACACTGATTTAGTAGGCTCTAATTGTGAAGTGCGGTCTTGAAGGTATCACACGTTCCGAGAATATTTGTTTACTGACTGTAATTGCTGATGGTCGTGTGAAAGTTATGCGTGAACAGACGGATGGCTGCGTGTTGTGCCACATAGCATGTGTTATTACAGCTCAGTGGTATTGGAGCCTTTGAATATTATATTTCATGGTGTGTTTGTGTATAATGGGTCAGTGGGTTTTTACCACAATTACTATGAAACAAGCAAGGGTCTCTGATGGTGTGGGTGTCCCTAGCGGACCGTCTTCCATCCACATAGTGGAGGGAGAAGTGGGCAACTTGAACGATCATTAACATGCGCCTTCTAATTAGATCACACCAAGCATGATTCTAATGTCCACAATGTACAATATTGCTGCTAAAACTACTGCATGTAGGTATGAGCAGTTAAATATTAGACAGAACTGTGGGCTAATCGGCTGGTTAAACCTACGAATGATTGCTTCTCAGTTTTTCTTGGAGGGATTCAGACATTTCGGCGATTGTATAACATTGTCAAATGAACAAATTCAGTTTGTGATTTAATTAGTGTCATGAATACGCAAGGCTAATAATAGAATCTAAAAAAAATTGTTGCGGAACTTGGTGGGACTGTTGTGTGATTCAGTCGTCTCATTGTAAGTTATTGATGCCAGTTATCGATGATGGAGGCAGGTCTGCATGTTGCGCGGCGTGACAACGCCGTGTGGTTGGAGTCACTGTGCCATGCGATAGGATGCAAACAGCGAGACGATGTGATAAGTTATTCATGGTGTGTGTGTGTCAAATGTGAGGTGATGGCCCAACTCATGATGTCGCCCGCGTGGCGATTAAATTGGTCTCGATCCTGATCGGGAGACGTTCATCTTTAAAAGCACATTTTTATACACAAACCTTCAATCAGAAATCCAACCATTGGCCCATCGGGGTTTTTATTGGGGTTATAGGAGGTACTGATGGGAAGCCAGTTTATTGCCTGTAACAGATGAAGCTGTGCGGGCTCTCGGTTTGGAGAAACCCGGTGCAAGCATCTCCACAAGCCTGAAAAATGACTATGGACAGAGACAAAAGGGGAAGTAAAAAAAAAAACCCCATGTATCTTAGCTAGTTAAAAAAGGCTCACATAAAAATAATTAATATATATTTTATCATTTGCTGTGTTTTGATTGATTTCCGCAGTTTTATCTTACCACTTGATGGGTCTTTTTATTTGGAACTGCTTTTTTTATTTGTTTGTTTGTTTTCAACTGCAATTGCTGCTCTGGTGAGTCACGAGGGCTGTCGAGACGAGATAAAACCTCCGCTGCAGATACTGTTACCCTCCAAACGGAGCGTGCAAAGCATCATTTACTGCAAGTAGTGCGCCGACTCTCCCTCAGTACCTTACACGACCCCACTTGAAATTAAAACAAACTATCCCTTTAATGGCGCGCGCACACGCGAATTACCACATAAAGACGTTTGCGCCGCGGTTTATGAGGCGTTTAGATAAGCGATACAAGTCCGCTCTACCAACAGCTTGATTATATCTGATGCTTTCTCTTTCCAATTTATTTTGTGAGGACTGTATTATAGTATTTTCTATTGCATTTCACACAAAACGAAAGTGTGAAATGAATGAAATGTATGCTTACATTGGGTGAAATGGATGGGACAGTCTCAACAGCTTCAGTAAACGCGGGTGGAGGCAAACCCCCAGCATCGGTATTTAGATCAAATGATGGTGACAGAGCAGCTAGGTCGGTTAGCGTGAAGATTTTAAAGGTATTTTTTTCTTTCCGTTGTGTTCCAGAGCAACCGCGTGGCCAGAGATCACGCCCTGACGGAGACCGACACCGAGCAGCTGAGGCAGCTCAGTAACAGAGATCCTCTCTCAGAAATCACTGAGCAGGAGAAAGATTTCCTCTGGAGACACAGGTAGCCTCACAGCAACCGATGTCATCGCATTAGTTATGTTTAAGAAAAAAAAAAAATCACATTTTGTTTGCATGGTCCTTTAACTGAACTCACAGCGCACTAAATGTTTTAAGCGGGAGCGGAATTGCCGTTATTAAATTTGGCATGCTGATTAGGCCAACATGTAGATCCTCGACATATGTAAAGCGGTTTTGTTTCAGCCGTTTATTTAGAAATGTGGATAAACAGGATATAGCTACTTAAGACAATTACTTAAGCTGGGATCCAAATCGGCAAGAGTTACCCTTGTTCTCCGCCTCTGCCAGGCACTACTGCATGAACATACCCGAGATCCTTCCCAAGATCCTCCTTGCCGTCAAATGGAACTCCAGAGATGAAGTAGCACAGGTATTGTTACATCGGAATCATGACCACCCGTGTACTCCTTCCTGCTAATAAACCTGTTCTGTGGCAAATGAAAAGCCTCTTCTCATTAGGTCGGTAATGCGCAGTCAGTTACGTGCTCACGTCTCAGTTTCTGTGTTTCCCAGATGTACTGTCTATTAAAGGAATGGCCGTCCATCCGTCCTGAGCAGGCCATGGAGCTGCTGGACTGCAACTACCCAGACCCGATGGTCAGACACTTTGCTGTACGCTGCCTCGACAAATACTTGACTGATGACAAACTGTCTCAGTACCTCATCCAGCTTGTGCAGGTGTGTCTAAAGATCGTGTCGGTGCCACTGAGTCCGAGGAACAAATTGACAAAAAAAAAAGGAATAAAAAGTGAAATACTTCCAAGGACACTTAGAATAAATCAATGGGACTGTTGAGTATTGTTCTCCTGCCCGGATGTGACCCTCCTGTGGTTCCTCTTGTCCCAGGTGTTGAAATATGAGCAGTACCTCGACAATCCACTGGCCCGTTTTCTCCTTAAAAAGGCCCTGACCAATCAAAGGATAGGACATTTCTTTTTCTGGCACCTCAAGTGAGTCACAGTTCACATTGCCATTTATGTGAGCACATATGCTTCCTGTTTGTCTCTCCCCTTACCTTTATGAAATAGATCCTCCATATATGCAATATAATGTTAAAAGTCTCTCTCTGTCTGCGTGATTCACTCAGGTCAGAAATGCACAACAAAACGGTGAGCCAGAGGTTTGGGCTGCTGTTGGAGGCGTACTGCAGGGCTTGTGGCATGTACCTCAAACACCTGAGTAGGCAGGTAGAGGCCATGGAGAAGCTCATCAACCTCACCGACATACTCAAACAGGAGAAGAAGGACGAGACGCAGAAGGTGGCAACACAACACACCACACCACACACACTCAAACACACTTTCTTTCTTAATTTTACCACCACTTTGTATAATGTGTGGAGCAAGAGGCTCTAAGATCTCTACATCTCCACCACTGGAAATGTAAACTGATTAATGTCTAAAATCGCAGTTCAGATGTTTACATGCTTCTGACCATGTGTGTGTGTGCGTGTATGTGTGTGTGTGCAGGTCCAGATGCGGTTTCTCGTGGACCAGATGAAAAGGCCGGATTACATGGACGCGCTGCAAAACTTCACATCTCCACTCAACCCTGCGCATCAGCTGGGGAACCTTAGGTTAGCACGTGCGTGTAAATGCGTGGGGATTGGTTTAGGGACTGGTACGAGAAAGACGTCTCGAATCGCTCCAAATGATTTGTGCGCAGGTTAGATGAATGTCGGATCATGTCGTCAGCGAAGAGGCCGCTGTGGCTCAACTGGGAAAATCCTGACATCATGTCTGAGCTGCTCTTTCAGAACAATGAGATCATCTTTAAAAATGGAGATGGTAACTTGCACATAAAAAAAACACACACACACACACCCATACGCTGTTAAACTTGAACACTGACTGTGTTTTCCGCACGCTGGAAGCTGTGGTGAGATCCTTTGAACTGCCCTGATAGTTAAGTCCAGCGTGTAGTGAAAAGTCTGCGTTAAAGTGAGGTCAAAATTTATGTGGCTTTGCATTTAATGTAAATGCCCAAAGAAATCGTGCTAATTTTGTTTCATGAGAAGCCCGGAGATCATGGATACTTCTTTTTCCAAGCAAGTGGCGGTCTCTGGACCACATGTCCCAAAAAATCACGTTGGTCTCCATCACAAAGAGATGGGCGACAGCGTGTCTCACATGTAGGAAGTTGTTCTGTCCCTCACACTCCCGCTATATTCTGCATCTGAGTTTGCAGGGCAAGAACACGTAACTGCTCCAAAACTATACAAAACATTTATCAACTTCTGACCAGAGGCTGCAGAGGTTCCTGCCGTCTCCCTTATTTACCGTTATCCTGCCGAATGTCTATAACCTGGAAATACTGAACGACGCCAATAACCCCGAGTCTCGCGTGTGTCTGTGTTGTAGACCTTCGGCAAGATATGCTCACCCTGCAAATTATTAAAATCATGGAGAACATCTGGCAGAATCAGGGACTGGACCTAAGGTACCGCGCTCTTTCACCGCCGCCGCTTCAGCCCATTTCTCTGCATTTGGATCTTTTCGCTTCAGCCGCCTCCAGCCCCACCCTCCCAGGACGGTGTGTTTCGTGTGTGCGCGCTCACGCTTGTGTGTTCGTCTCTAGGATGCTGCCTTACGGCTGCCTGTCGTTAGGCGACTGCGTGGGTCTGATCGAGGTGGTCCGCAGCTCGCACACCATCATGCAGATTCAGTGCAAAGGCGGCCTGAAGGGGGCGCTGCAGTTCAACTCAAACACCCTGCATCAGTGGCTCAAAGACAAAAACAAGGGCGAGATGTGAGTTCTTGTGGCCTGACAGCATTTTATGGCGGCGCTGCGTCAACGTTAGGTCATATCAAACACGGCCCATCTTTCCATTACTGGACTGTGTCCGCGGGGCTGAGAGAGAGGAAGGCTTAAAGGTGGAATCCTGGGAAATGTTGCTTATGTCCAGCTCATTTAGTTAAGCCTGTAGTTTATATTTCTCAAATACACGGTGGTGTGCAAATGTTTTAAACACAGATTAGATTTTTTTTGACAAGATATGAAAACAGCCTCTTTAGGATATGCAAAAATTTTAATGGTTGATATTTCATAAAAACACTCTCCATCCTCCATGCTCAGTGACACTCCTTCTGGTAGATATCAGAGCTTGTATACATTGTTTGCTGATCTTATATAGTTCTAGAGAGACTGTATTTATATCTTTTCAAACTTCTGCTACTCTTGCAAACTATTAACACAGTTTATTGTGTCCATTTATGCAGGTATGACATGGCTGTGGATCTGTTTACGAGGTCTTGTGCTGGCTACTGTGTAGCTACATTTATCCTGGGGATTGGAGACAGGCACAACAGCAACATTATGGTCAAAGATGATGGACAGGTAACCATACACAGATAACGTACGCAGCCACCTTATGCGACGTGATGGGGAAAGTTGCAGTCCAAATACAAACACTGATGGCTTCTGCATGCTGTTTAATGAACGTTTAACCCAGCACACGTGCATTCGCTCAGCTAGATCCTTGTGTTATTCAGCCTTTCCTTGATGTAGTGGCAATTTGTTAGCAAACTAAATAACATGCCTGGATCAACAAAACACTCAAAACCAAATGCCCGTGAGGCACTTGAGAAACCAACCTGAGCAGGAAGAAACAAGCCCATTGTCCAGACAGGTTTAATGTTTCGTTGCGGTGCATTGTACTGTGTTTGTAAGTCAACAAACAACAGTGGTATCTGTTGCTTGTCTGGCTCAGGCAAAAAAAAAAAAAAAAAAAACAGAACTCCAGTGCATGGAGATCATTTTGTAACAACATGTTTGGTCAGTAAAGATGGTAAAAAAAAATACCCGAAAGGATGCCAAGCTGGGAACAAAACACGAGCCAGGTTTTCTAGAATATAAGACTGATTCAAAAGACTCATTGTGCGGAACAACAGGGGGGAAACGTGGGAGATGAAAAATATGAAGACAGTACACAAAAAATAGTCCCCTCCATGGACCATTACCTTATTATAGTGGCGGAGGGGTTTGAGTGTCCTAATGATCCCCGGAGCGATGTTGTCGGGGGCAGCAGCCCCTGGTGGGGTCTCCCATGGCAAACTGGTCTTGGGTGAAGGGTCAGACAAAGAACGGTCCATAAAGATGCATATGGGAAGAAAAACATCAGAGGACCAGTGTGCCCTGCCGGAAGGGTCATCAGGGCCCCACCCTGGAGCCTGGAGGCCCGGCCTTCGCCCATGGGATCCAGTCAGGTCCAGCCGGAGGCAGAGACATGGGTCCATCCTCCAGCAGGCCCACCACCTGCAGGAGGAACCTTATGAGTCCGGTGCAATATGGATCGGACGACAGCCCCCGCCACCCGGACCCGTAGAAGAGGGCGAGAAGAGAGAGACGAGACAAGAAGAGACAAAAAAAAAAGTTTAACACTTAACAAAGAAAATATAGCATCGAAAAAAGTCCAAGAAAAAGCACGAAACGGGACATGTAATTTCAGTTATTTTGGCCAGGTGTTCCCAAATATGTCATCACCATTTGTCCTTTTTTGTTCAGACGATGGGTCATCTCTATGCACAAACAGATGCAAACACACACACATGCGCACACACACACTTGACACACTATGTCGTATGAGTGTGATATCCACACGAGTTTCCATTGCCACAGTATAGATGAGGAGAAAAATCAGTGA
>CAAKHG010015961.1:0-13314 GCA_901007715.1 Dactylopterus volitans | reverse complement strand
TGACGGAAAGTTGAATGAGAGAATTGATGGTTTCTAGAAAGGAGACGTCTCACTCTGTTGAAGTTGCTGGAACTAAAGAACACAACATCAACACAACATCCGCTGTGTGTTAACTCACTACTGTGTGTGTGTGTGTGTGTGTGTGTGTGTGTGTGTGTGTGTGTGTGTGTGTGTGTGTGTGTGTGTGGGGACTCGGAGGTGCAGACGAGCACTGAATTGTTCCAAACTCATCAGCTCACATGCAAAAAGACGGCAGCAGAGTCGCGTTCGGTCACACGCTTACACGCAAACACACATCCCACGGATGGCAACACACGGCGTGAATTCTTAGTTTCCGTGTCGCTTGCACTGGGGGCATTGATTTGAAAGTCATGCATGTCAGGCCTAATTAATTATTGATTATTGCTATTTTAAAGCTGCCGCGATTACAAGCGCTGCACGTTTTTAGAACCCCAGACACCCCCCCGCCCTCCCAGTCCACCTGGGGTGAAGCTGGAGAAACTTGTCTCTGGTGGCTTTTATTTTTAGTTTGACATGGTTTCAGCTCCCTGCTGTCGGCTGACTCGGCAGAAATGTCAAAACTGTGCTTTTAAATAACACCTTAGCGAGAATATGTCCCGAGATAACAGCGCATTTTCCTCGGCTGTCAAATGAAACCGGCGCCTATGGTTTTTGGAGGAGAACTCAAATAATCACGAATCTCAGTTTGTTGAGAAACAAAAAGTTTGATAATTTACTGTCTGATTCCAGCTTCCAAAATATTACTCAACCAAACTCAGCATGCGTGAGTTTGGATTTTTGGAGAAAGCAAATAATTCAAATGCTGTAAACTGTGACTTCATTGTGCTTCATCCATGTATTAACACCTCATGAAAGATTCGACACTGTATGTGCCAGATGGTTATCAAACAAACAGAAAATACCTCGAAGGCTAATTAATAGTTAAAACAAGAAGGGCACCCCGCAGAGTGCATCCCTCCGCCGAGGCTCATGCAATATTACGTCTCCACTCGGCCACCGAGACGCATGAAAATTGGCCTGGTAATATTTTTTTGTGCTGACAGATAAACAAACAAACAAAAACAAACAAACAAACCCTGCAACAGCTGCGAGGAACCATAATCTTCTTGGTGGAAGGAGGTTATGTTGTTTTCATGCCCTGCAGACTCCGATGTGACCACCAAACAAAGGGAGCCTCCACCTCGATATGTGTGATATTATAATGCAGTAATAAAAGTTGTTTGCCGTGTAAACGCTGCGCGCTGCCCTCTTTCACGCCCCCCGCCTTGTTGTGTCTCTTCAGCTGAAGACTCTGAAGCAGCAGAACTGCAAATACCAGAAGGAGCTCAGTCTGTCGAAGGAGCGGAGCAGCTCAGAAAATCAGCGCATCAGAGTCCTCTGCAAGGAAATGTGAGTGCTGGGCGTGATGGATGTGTTTTTTCCTGGTGGGGTCGCCTCTGAAGGTGACCTCGGCCAGCCGGTTGATTAGACTGGCGTGGGGAGTTTGCTACGCCGGTGACTAAGCAGCCAGTCTGCACCGGCAAACCCTCGGAAATTCTACATGTTGCTCGACCCGATTGCATCCGGGGACGTTAGAATGCTTTTGGAAAATGCCTGCGCCGTTCTAATATTAGCGTGTCAAGCATCTAAATGAGCCGGCTGAGCGCTCCGGAGGAATGTTCACGCCAGTAAATATGCCGTGAATTGCAAATCGCTCAAATAGCCATGTGATGCTATTAAGCATAATTATGGATCTGATGGCGGTGGAGTGGAGTTTAATTCACAATGCCGGCAATCAGGGTTGAAACTCTCGGGTATTGTGGAATCCAGGCAAAGTTTTATGTTCCCCAAGTCCTCAGCGTCCAAAATAGTGTACATAGTTAAAGGAAAATAGCGGCGTTGGCAGGCGTTAGCATCTGAAACCCATTTCTCTTTGCAGGAAAACCATGTGGGATCTAGAACAGACACCTGAACAGCTCGTTGCTATTTTTCTTAATGTGACAAATATGCCATGTTGAATTTTCTGTGACTATTTTTGAAGTTAAAAGGCCGATGTGACATTTTCCCACCTTGTTTTATATCAATTTGCTCCTGAAATGTGATCAGAACAGGTTAAATGTGATGCAGCAGCTGCTACTAAAGCTTTAGAGCTGTGAAACGGGTTGAAGCTCCCCTTTAGTGACAAAAAAAACAGGCTTTTGGAGGTGAGTCCCTTCTGCCACACCCGCTGACCAGGTCCACCGCCATTTTGGAAACGAGGTCCTGGGTACCCAGATTCACACGTTACTGTCGCATGACCCAACCAGGAAGTTCAGCATTGTATGAGAACTCAGAACGGCCTCATGACGATGATGTGACTTTATTAAGTCATTTGCCGATTGAGTTTATATGGAAAGGAATGAAAATGAATGGATGAATGAAGAGTAAAATGGTGAACTGCACATCCACCGTTCCTTGGAAGCCACTGTGGATAAGATATGCGAAAATGATTAACGATGAAAGAGCTGGAGATGGTAAGATTGAAAATAAAAAGTGGTTATTCTGAAGATTCGCCGTTTTTTTTATGCAAACATGGATTGGTTGCGGATATTCCGCCGACTGCTTGTTCAGCGAGGGTTTGAGAGGCGGGATAAACGGTGATCGGCACGCCGCTCACGGCCGTGCTGTGTTTGCGGTGGATCTTCAGCCTGACGTTGAGGTTTATTTATAGACCTTGCGTATGTGTGTGTGCGTGCGCGTGTGTGTGTTTGGGTCTTTACATCACCCTGCCACACCTCCCCTGCGTCATCAGAGCCCTGAGCTGTGATGTCAGAGCTCCAGATGGATCTAATTGGCTGTGTGCTAATCTCCACTGTGCAGCGTCCTGCAGGAGGAGCGGTGGATGGAGGCAGAAACACAGGAACAGAAGCTGCTTTATTCTCTTCAGGAAGCAGCGTTTTGTCTGCTTTTCTGTGTATGAGACAATAAAATATGGACATTGTGTGTTGACGGCTGACAGACGTCAACAACCCCCCCCCACAGTTCCTCCTCAATCCTCCTTCCTCAGCCTGCTGGTGTTACGTAACCGCTCGTCTCTCCTCCTCGGACCGCCTGGCTCCAGCATTGCCTATGACATCAGAGTGTGTGTGTGTGTGTGTGTGTGTTTGTGCATGTGTCCAATCAATGTGGCTTTGTGGTGTTTGAGAGGAGCGGCTGTAATCACCCCCGATGGCTCCAGTGTGTGTTTGCCACCGTCCGTGTTGTTCCTGTCTCGTTTGTTGCTGCTGATGTCTCACCTTTCCTTTACTGCGAGAGATAATTGGAAGGTTCCCTCCAGATACCGTACGCCGTTGGTTCTATCACACCTTCTTTGTATACAGAGTCAGTTTCCTCTGGATTTTGATAGTTTTTCTAGTTTACATGAGATGCTTTCCCCTGACTCATGTTTGATGGGCCCTCAAAGGGAAAGCGGGTGACGGCGTCTCCGCTGGGAGGAAACACAAGTTTGATATGTTTCCAGCAGTCCTCGGTGCCTCGTCAGAGCAGTTCGCCAGGCGCCCGATTCTCTCGTATTTATTTTATTTTGCTTTTCATAGCTATTTTAGCATCACACGTTGTGCGTTAACGACTCAGGAGAGGTTTCAGTGTGGGTTCATTTTTTAGAATGCTTAAGAACCGGTGAATTTACCAGAATTGTGATTGGAGGCACTACAGAGCCTCTGAATGTCCAAACGAGACAAAAAAATTAATCTATATGAGTATAAACAAATAAGATATTGTCTAAAAGGTCAGAAACTCCATCTTTATCTAGCCCGTGGATTCCTCAAAGGAAGACAAAGGTGACCCCAAATAGCAATAAAAGGCAGCGAGATGTTAATGATAATCACGGTGAATAATTAGTGAGTCTGCGCTGCCATATTACTCAATTCCAACAGAGGGCGCTGTCTGCACGGCTAACCTCAACTCGCTGGTTAGCCTATTTGTCATTTCAGGGATCAGCAGCAGTTTTGATAGGCTGCCAGTTGCATTTAAGAGGATTGTTTTTAGTAATTAATCCTTTCAATGTCATTTCAAAATTTAAAAAGAATGAACATTTATAACCAAAAAAAAAAAAGGTCGCTTTTCTGGGCTGTCCGGACGCCTTTTGGGAAGTCACATTCGGTATGTTACATGTAAAATCATCCGTCGCCTCATGTTTTCAGTCAAATTGTCTGACGTGTGGCCATCAGAAGGAAGCTGGTTTGCAGCCTGTGAGTCATATAGAATATGACAGAATCATATTTTTACAGTGTGGTTTCCCCTTTAAGTCTGCCCGTTCCCCGTTGTTAAGAGTGGAGGATGCTGTGGAAGCGCGGCGAATGTAATTATACAGCAGGCGGCTAAATATTTCTTCCAGATGGTGCTCAGTCTGGGCTATTAGTCACACATAGCTTCAGAGTTCCTCTCTGATGCAAATCCCGAGAATGACCCACATGGAGCTCAGCTCAATTTCTCCAGTAAATCATTTGATTCCAGCATCCAAAAATATCCGGCTAATCTCAATCACGGCCACGGTGTCGTCTTCATAATGTCCCGGCGGCGCCTCTCATTCACGAGCGTCTGCAAAACTGTATCGCTGCTCCGTCTTAGCCAAGCAGAGCACATGAACCACTGCGGGATCCGCAGCCATCAAATCCTGTAAATAAAGAACAATGTATTAAGTGGCTCATAGTGATGAAACTACAGAGGATTAGCGGCCGCTCCGCAGCTCGCGCCGGCTTCAGCGAGCTCCGGCTGCGACTTCACTGTTTAGGTTGAGTCTCGCGGCTCTCATGTCGTGGTATTTTCACAGTTGGCGCAAGGCTCACAAGCACGGCGGCGCATTTAGCAGCTGTAGAGCCGCATGTTTTGCCGCGAGACGGCAAAAGCAGATCTAAAAGTGAGTGAGTGGGTATTGGAGCGACGGCGGAATGCCTGACAGTTCTAATGGAGGCAGGCTCACTTGTTTAATTAGCGCACGCTGAGAATCAGCCTCTCGCCCGGGTCTATTATTGGAAGGAAAGAGGGTATTAGCATTAGCATGTGGTCCTCCTATGCTCCAGTGTCTTTTTTTGGCTGCCAAAGTCGGGAAAAGTTCTAATTCCACCCGCTGAGATGCAGTTGCGGCATTCGCAGTCTAGCTGATCCATCTGCAGCTACACATCCCACGGAACACATTTGGACCATGTAACAACATGTGAAAGTTTGTGCAACAGCGCCGGAGCCACGTTCACGTGGGCTAAGCGCGCAGACGCGATGGAGACCCAGACGTCGCAAAGACTTGACCGTCGTCTCTGCTTTCTCCTCTTCCCTCCCTCTCTCAGCGAGGAGCTGAAGCTGGCCTCCCAGAAGTCTCAGCATCCCGATGAGGTACCGACCTTTCCAGAATTTCCCAACGTTCTCCTTCCTGCTGTTATAGATCAGGCTTTGTTACGTCAGGAGCGGGGGAGGTGGGGGTGGATTTGAATAATAGGTTTTAGCAGAGTGAGGATTGCCTTCCTGCCGTGAATGAACTCTCGAAGCTCAGACGGGTTCAGCCTCCATCTAAATACCTCTAAATTTGTCTGTTCACCTCTCAGCACAATGAGGATCGCAGCAGCCAGCAGCCAGACATGAGGAGCAGGTAAGGAACGTCTCAGCCGCGCTGTTCTCGCAGGCTCTGGTGTCCTCTGGCTGGAATTAATCACTTCAATCATCATTTGGGGAACGAAAACGCTTGTTCATTGTTGATTTGTGTCATTTGTAAGATTCAACTGTGTGTTTTATTCTTCTTTGTCTTTATGGTCCCATAACTTATTAATAGAATCAAGTGACATCACATCAGCACAAATACTCGGACAGTCTGTGTTGTCCTGAAAAATAAAAAAAGATATCGCGTCGCGGAGTTGATTTTATACAGGCGTTGTTAGAGGAACAAGAACAAAACAAAGCTTATGTTTCGTGTCAACGTCTAAGCTCTGATGATCAAGACAACCAAAATATTAGGGACGCCTAATGATAGTTTTAGATCCTCTATCATAGACCAAACAGTTACTCAAGTTACTCGAAACAGCAGCTTAGAAGATTAAGTGAAAATCCTACGATTGTCGCTTGCAGCCTTCAGGTTTTGACAGGAACATGAACATCGGCGAGGACAGCTAGGTGCCGCGTGTGTGTTTACGCCGACCGCGCGCGCGTGTGGCGCCAATTTCCACACGTATCCATTCCTGTTGTTGCTGATTTGTCCTATTTTTAGCCCCTCTCTAAATCTAAGAGCAAAATCTCAAAATCTCTGCCGGCGCCCGCAGGTCCTGCCAGTCAGAACAGAAACACGGTGTTGTCAGCTCAGTAATCAAGAGGATTATCACGACTCGGCGCTTCTGCACAGAGCAGGGAAGTGAAGCTTAGCGTGAATGTGAAATTTCATGAAAGTGTGGATGACAGGCGACTGATGAGAGATGACAGGCCAGGATCAGAGTGTGTGATGTTAGACAAGGGAAGGCAGAGGTGAGGCGGGAGGAAGGTAAAGGCGAGCTGATGGGAGCGGGGACCCGAGGAGGCGACGCTCAAATAGAGCGGAAGCGGTAGACGCGGCTGCTGTTTATGTGAACTCCAGCGTCATTTACATATGAAAATTGGAGCCCGAGCGATGCTAGATTTCTGCTGCAGATACCGATCATCAAAGTCCTCCCTGCCATAGAGAGTCTGCGCTGTCTGCTCATCTGGGATGCTTACTGCAGCGGCAGCAGGCCCACGTCTCCCATCATGCCAAACGGGCTTTCGTGTTTTTCACAAGTTAGCAGTTTTACAACCCAGAATGCAACTCTT
Organism: Dactylopterus volitans; assembly: GCA_901007715.1. Taxonomy (NCBI): domain Eukaryota; kingdom Metazoa; phylum Chordata; class Actinopteri; order Syngnathiformes; family Dactylopteridae; genus Dactylopterus; species Dactylopterus volitans. The sequence continues at coordinate 6,510 of CAAKHG010015961.1, read as the reverse complement.
GCTTGTTGTGTCGTCTTGGCGTGTTGTTGACAAACAAATCTGCATTGCCTTGACTGGTGAAATCAACCAGTTAAGACCCCCGCCAAAGTCAGCAAGGGGGTTTGTGCCACCCTTTGAATGGAGGGCGCCCACTGCTGGAGGCCTTTTGTACCTACAGCTAATCAGTGTTTCATTGTCGCGCACCTTTTCAAATGCAGCTTAGTAAAAGTACTTAATATCAGTCATTTTCGCCAGAGACCGATGTGTCTGTCAAATATCGGCGGAAAATATCGACCCACCGATACATCGGTCAGGCTTTATAGCAGGACTAAATATTGGTGAACATCGTCCATTTTTCCATGACGGCCGATATGTGTGCAAAGTGCAAATAAATCTGTCCGGCTCTGATTAAAACTAGTTTAAGTTCCTTTGAAGCCGGGACTCGTGTTTGCTGTCGGAGCAAAGATGCACATGAAAGGAGATGAGCAAACTTAAGTCACATACTTTTCACTCCTCTATTTGGAATTTACAAGTGATACACTGTAATTTACATGTAAACGGATATCAGGACTTTTTACGTGTTTGTCGATAAAAAGAACTAGCTCAGACAGAGATGATGCTGACAAAAAGACGGAGAGGCTTAAAGTTTGGCCGATTTTTTTTTTAATTTAATTTTTGGTACAGTTCTGAAAACATAAAGTGAACTCTGCAAATCCGTTGGTTCTCTTTGCAGAGAAAACATCTCAAAGCAGGACTCAGGCGACAAGTCAACAGGAGTCTTAATCTCAGACAAAGACCAGGAACTGGAGAGTCTGAGGAACGAGGTACCGGCGTTCAGCCTTCATCCCGTCTCGTTAGTTCCCTCTAAACTCCTCTTGCATCCTGCGTAATCCCGGCCGTCTCGGGGATTCATCCCTCTCCCCCCCCTCGCCACAGATTGCGGTGCTGCGAGGAGAGAACGCCATGACCAAGACGTTGCAGTCCGCCGTGGAAACGCTGGAGAGAGACAAGGCCCAGCTGCAGAGCCGGGTTCACAATCTGGAGCAAAGGCTTATGGGAACGCAGCCCTCGGAGGGAGAGGACACGGAGGCGCCACCCTCAGGTGAGGCCACGGCGAATCGGAGCCTCCGCGCAGATGTTTCTCATTTGCGGGCCCGTTTCCTGATTCCCGGATTCCCTCCCCCCCCCCGCAGGCAATGCAGCCCTGGAGCAGCTGAGGGAAGAGAAGGAGTTCGCCGAGGGGCAGGTGAGGCCGCCGCGAGGCCGCCGTGAGGCCGCTCGAACGCTCGTACGCTCGGTCTCGCCGTCGTCGTCGTCGTTTCCGCGGGCGCTGGCCTCGCTGACGGTGCCGGTCTGACTGTCCCCGCCAGATCAACTTCCTGAACAGCGTGATAGTCGACCTGCAGCGGAAGAACGAGGAGCTGAAGGTCAAGCTGAAGAAGCTGGCGCTGGCCGAGTTCAACGGCAACGATGAGACGGACGGGTGAGAATCGTTGTTTATTTCGAACATTTGATTCTAAAAAAAAATAACAAAAGAAAAAAAGAAAAACAAATGCAATGAAACATTACTGAAAACGCAATTTACCAGAAACTCAAAAGTAACTCAGTAAACTTTTTTAGTATCAAAAAATAATCACGTGTTTGAAAAAGTAGGAAGAAGTATAAACTTGCAGACCCCTATTTCACCATTCCTACTTTATAAACATCTGCTTCCATTTACAATTTAGAATATATACAACCCCATTCACTACAAATATAAACTATCCAGATTTCACTTTCATTTGCTAACTTGGCATAATAAAAAAAATAACTTATAAAATAACCAATTTTATATACAGTCCAAATAATAAAAAAAATCAACTATCCCAATTTTATACACACAACTTTTAGTAACTTAAAACTGCTTCAATTTAACTAAACTTAAATCTACCTGAAAATTTAACCAAAACTTAAATTTTAACGGAAATGGCACAACATCTGTATTTGAAGGTTCACAGTTTCAGAGATTTGATGCAGCAAAAAGTTTTGAATTGTGATTTTACAGAAGTGGTCACATCTTTTAACAAACTTTACATGGATGCTCGTGCGCCGTTTCCTGGTACGCCCCATTTGTTAAATTATCATCATTGTTATATATATATGTATTTTTTTTATCTCATGATAGCAGCTGGGTCTGCGTTCCATTGCGCTGACACAGCATCAGTCACCACGCTGATGCACGTCAAACATATTTACAGTTTATGCAGCAGATGTTGAGCAGCCGTTTGTCAGCACTGATCCTCCACTTGTGGCCCACAGCCAAGAAGCCGAATCCACAGGCAGGATACTTCCTGTTTACAGCCTTCAAAGCATCATGGGAATTTTAGATCTAAACCCGAGAGCATCATCATAGCCTGGATCAAAGTTAGCAGAGTAATCAATATTAATACTACCCCACTCGTGCCTTCACTGTATTTATGTCCCCAGCTAGTTCCAGAGACTTTTCATAATCAGCGTCGCGCCGCCAGTTCCTCCCACTGCTTTTTAAAAAAAATAGATTTGTGAATGTCAAACGAAATAGACTAAGCAAGTAAAACAGGAAATGTGTGAATCATAAATATTTCCAATAAGGTCATTCATGTTCAAAAGGAGTAGAAAGAAGTGTAAAAACTTTCCCAGTCCTACCAAAACACTCAAATAAAAACCAACCAAAACCGTCCATCGTAGTCAGAGTGCACATCAGTACTCCATCCCATATTTGTTAAGTATCTTATTCTTAAACAATCTTTTGAATTTGTTGAGCGATGTCCCGGTGACGGATGCTGCCATCTCGCACTGGTGATGTCACTCGGAGTCTGCTCAGTAGCGATCGGGAAATGGGGGCGTGGCATCGAGGTCCCGCCCACCTCGATCAGTTTACCATTAAAAACCATAGCAGGCTGTCACGTTTGTAGAAAGTTATCCTCACGTATCCTCTCAAATATCTTATGTACGTCTCCTAAACAGGCGCCTGTAAAAGCCACTTTAGGAGTTTCACTCAGAGCAGCTGTCAATCCTGAAGCCCCGCCCACATTTTTATTGCATCAAATGACTAATTAAAACCAAACTCAGGGTTCTATCTCGTTTGACTGTCCTGCTGCTGTTCAATGGTGGTTGGAAAACCGCTTTTAGCTACATTAGCGCCACCTGGATCTGCTTGTGGGTACTGCCACGTTCAGATCTTGTCTCTGGGTGACGTCACGGCTCACTGCGAATGCACAAGCTGATACGCCACTAACGCAGAGCATTTTAGCTTAGCTCATCCACTAACATGAAGGAGGAGGCGGGGCTTATCACCGCGGCCAGCCGCCAGGGGGCGGGGCTGCCACACGATGCAGTTTGCGCGCGCATCTCACGAAACCGTCACCCACTGGCGCTCTCTCCTGTCCACCGCCTGTCCCAGTTTTGACAAAGGTGCGGCCAAGCAGGAGAAGAAGGCGTGTCCGCGTCTCTTCTGCGACATCTGCGACTGCTTCGACCTGCACGACACCGAGGACTGTCCCACGCAGGCGCAGAGCCCCGACTCGGTGCCTCACTCCACCTACCACGGCAACCCGGCGGCCGAGCGCCCCTACTGCGACATCTGCGAGGCCTTCGGGCACGCCACCGAGTCCTGCAACGACGACCAGACCTTCTAGGGGCCCCGGCCTCCCTCAGCGCTGCGCCACCTCCGCCGCCGCCCCGACACGCCTGACTTAACGCCCCTGCAGATATTCCCATAGTGTATTTTTCTACTGTATTTATGCATATCACTGGCAGCCACCATCCTCCGTCCTCTTCTCTTCTGGAGAAAACCGCTCGTCCAAATATGATGCTGCTTCGGTGCAATATTAATGTTTCAAAAAAAAAAAAAAACAGCAAAAAAAAAAAAATGGAATTCTGCACTCGTGGTTTTTGTTTATCTAACGTGTCGTTTCTGCATTTTAGGTTTGCGTCTAAAACGAGGCTGAGTGACGTCCCTTGTTTGTGGGTTTGTTTATTTTTTTTTCTTTTTTCTACGCTTTATCGGCGGAAAAACGGCCGAGCACAGACCAAACCGAGGGGGCGCTACATTCCTGTAAAAGCTGCGGACCAATCGGAGCGCTCGCCGCCGCCGCGCCGGTGATGCGGGGCGTCGTCCCAGCAGGTCTAAAGGTTTTCACTAAAGTTCTGCACTCAGTTTATACGCCACTAATGTGTGCGGGCATTTCTGTAGAATCATACCGAAGCTCCTCAGTGTTTTTGGGTTGTTGTTTTTTTTTTGGAAATCTATGAAGTTGGAAATACATACATATATATATATATTTTTTTTTTACACAGGGTCCACTTTCTAGCTTTTTTTTCCCCAGCAGGTGGCGTGAAGCCGACCCTCGAATAAACTGCAGGCTGCGGAGGTCAAGCTAAGAAAAAGTAAGTTAGTTAACTCAGCACAATGTTTTTAAAATTTGAAAAAAAAAAAAAATCGTAAATCAAAAATACTTTTAATAGACCTTTTAATAGAAATTTTAAAAGAGGATTCGGCTCTATAACAAGTCGAGCCACCAACACCTGCGTACGCTGACTTCTGGGACGTTTTTGTCTCGTGTCAAGCAGGTTAATAGCCGCTCTCGACCTTTTCTGTCATAATAGCACAATAGTTTATCAGCTGAAGTTGAATTAAAACGATTTAAGTCCAATTCCAGTCAAAAGCTTTAGAAAAACCGACTCAATGGATCTGGCGACGCGTCAGCTCTTCGCGAAGAGGTTAACCCGCTCGAGCGGCGCCGCCGAAGGTCGCTGAGGATCGTCCCACAAGGACGCCGTCGCTCTTTGTTATTTATTGACTGACTCTCACTAACCAGTAAACGTGTCTGTGAGGAAATAAGCTAGATGTTCCTGTGAGCACCGGCCGAAGCACCATGTGACAGCACTTCACCCGGATGGGGGTGCGGAGGGTCTGCTAACGTTGTTTTTGCACTGTCCACTTTAAAGACTCAGCATTAAAAAGACACACAAGCTTTAAACTCACGACGCTAAAGTGATTTTATCGCCAACGCCGGGCGCAGAGATGGTGCTGCTCCAAACTGCCCTCCCTAAAGCAAAGGTTTCAGATTTTGGGAAATGCGCTTTTTCCATATTCATTCACTTTTTTTTTGTTTGTTACTCTGAGCTATTAAAAGTTTTTGCTGCCCTGCGTAATACTACGGTTGCATTAGCTTAACGCAAAGTCTGCATGCGGCTAGCTTACGTTAGCATATGTTTTGCAGAAAGGGGAGCTGCAGCCATTTAGCACAAAGTCTGGAAACCGAGGAAGCGTCAACCACTTAGCTTAGCATAAAGTCTGGAAAGCAAGGAGGTTTTAGCCACTTAGCATAAAGTCTCGAAAACAAGGAGGTTTTAGCCACTTAGCTTAGCACAAAGTCTGGAAAGCAAGGAAGGCCAAGACGTTAACCACTTGGCTCACACTGCGATGTGTTTACCTTGGAAGTCGGAGCTGGGAATGACGTCACAGCCGAGCTGTCCCCGCTCCAGTCACATAAGTCAGAAAACAAGATGGCCGCCTCGGTGAAAACCGTTCCTGCGCTTACCTTTTCCAGACACGAACAACTTCTGGGCAAATGTTTGTAAAACAAATAAGTCAGAAGTTCTAATAAGCTGAATATTACAGGAGCTTCTATTTATGTTTACACACCGCGCAGCCATCTTGGATGAACTTGGCCATTGTGAGGTTCCTCCAACTTTTCGAATCAGAAATGCTGGTACTCCCATTGAACCTTCCGACTGGGAACTCGGGACATTTCGACTTTCCAGTACGAACGGAATTCAGCATTAGCTAAAGCCTGTGAACAAAAGGAGTTTCAGCTACTTAGCTTAGCACAAAGTTTGGAAAAACAAGGGCGAACTGCAGCCAATTATCTCCATTTGAAAAGAAGGAACGCTACAGCTGTCAATCTTTGTTTAGTTTAGTTTGGAAACAAGGGAAGCTTCAGCTGCTTTGCTCAGCTTAGCTTAGCACATAGTCTGGAAAAGGGGAAGCTGCAGCTGACTGCCTCTGTTTAATTTAGCCTGGAAGCAGGAGAAGCTGCAGCTGCGTAGCTTAGCTCAGTACGGAAACATAGATGCAGCAAGCTAAGCTCATTTTAGCTTAGCATAAATAAAGGGAAGCTGCAGCAGGTTATTTTAGCGTAATCTGGAAACAGATGGGTGCTTCTGGCTGAGTTTTGCCCGGAAATGAAGGGAAGCTGTAGCTGCTTAGCTTAGCTTAGCTTAGCTTCACACAGAGTCGCAGCTGTGTTACTTACACTGTGTTCGAAATCATCCGCTCACTCCCTATCCACTATGTCGTGTATATGATGTAGTGCACTACACGACAGCAATGCATCGTGGGACACGGGAGCACAAAGTAATGTACATTGCTTATTCACTCAATTTTGCGGTGCATTGTGGGTATTTTGTCGTCCACTATATAGTGGATGAAATCAGCCGCGGAGAATTCGAACAACACTACAAAATGGCGTACAGCCTAAATAGCGCACTGCATCCGTGAGAGGGGGC
>CAAKHG010015960.1:0-28418 GCA_901007715.1 Dactylopterus volitans | reverse complement strand
GGGGGGGGGGGGGGGGGGCGGGGGGGGGGGGGGGGTGCTGCTGCTGCTGCTGAACCGGGGGTTGACTTTACTCAGCATTATCATTGCCTCCTTCACACACACACACACACATTAATGGCAGAGCCTCTCATGTAAGAAGCTCGTTAGGGGCGATGAGGGTTGGAGGGGGTCGTTGCCTTGCTCAAGGACACTTACACATGGTAGCGACTGACCCATTCTCATCTCAGGCTTGTCAACGACAATTGCTTTATGGCGCCCCCCTCATGTCTTGCACCCACTCGCGGGGCCCCCTTTGCCATCTGCAATAGACACAGTCGGGTGTCTAATCACTCCAATTTGAACCGTACTCATCAGTTTCAGATAAACATGGCTTATGATGTCTATGCTCCTGCGAACCGAGGGGGGGGGGGAGTATCTTTCAATTAAACTTTTTTTTGTGACTTCCAGCCTCATTGGAGCTAAAATCACAACTCCAAATTTTGAATTTTATAAAAATATATATATATTTTTTTAGATTTTACAGCATGTTCATCACTGCAGAGGGCAACAAAACAATTTTACTGTATAAAAAAAAAAAAAAAAAATCAAAATAGGCTGACAAGAAAACAGGACTGTCAATCCAATTTCTAATAAAACAATTTAAATGAAACTAAACTTTTGGCGTGTATTTTTTGTCGAACTGCTGAACAGAATGCCGTACACACGGCCGCCTTGTGTTTTTCTGCCGTCCCCATTTTCCCTTCATCCCACCCAAACACACGAGATATCTTTGGAAAGGCCAGGATGTCCTCTGTTAAGGACATCAGGACTTGATAGGTTAGTTCAAATGAGTCAAAAGAAATGCACCAAAAGAAAACAATCTGCACTATATAACATAACTCAATAGGCTGGGTGTCAGGAGGCTATACGGGCCGAGAAATACCTTTTGGCAGGTTGTGAAGGATTTATAGATGGCACAAACGTGCGGCGTTTAACATTACGAGCACTTTTATTTAATTATGTTTTGGTGCTGTATTTGAGGTCTGGTTAGGTTTAGGTGCTCAAATTAAACGGTTACGTTGAAGGGGAAAAGAGGCCCGGTTTAAGTTAAAACGCAGCCTTTTGCCATGGTGACTCATGCGCCACAGACACGGCGACTGGCGCCTTTCCGTTGTTCCATATCGCCACCAACACGTTACACTGGAGTGAAAGGACAACCTGCTGCTTCTCATAAAGATGCCCGAGAGGGCCTCCCCAGTTGGTGCCACTCGCCGAAGGCTGCGACAAAGACCCGGTATTTGACAAGCTTTGATGCGATTGGGCTGCACCTCTCGAGTCATGCTTTTCTCAGCCTGTCAGCTTGCTGCGCTGGTATGTGCTTGCAATTTTGCCAAAATGTTTACCTGAAATTTGAAAGCTGGCGAGCGGATCACGCGTCAGAAAAAAAAAAAAAAAAGCAGTTTGAAAACCCCAAAAAAGAATTATAACACGCATCACCTAAAGGCACATTGTTTGTCATGAGAAGCAACAAACAGAAGCAATTTGGGATTGCAGACGTCCTGCAATGATGCTGCTCGCTGGTGGAAGCCTATTTAAGAGAGACAGCAAGACTTGGAAGCTGATGGATGGAGTGGAAGACCGAAGAATCTAATTACACCAGAGAGCCATGTGGCAGGTAGACAAACAAGACTGTGACGTGTCGAAGCTAAACCAACCAAACCAGATGATTCGGCCCAAAACCGCTGAGAAAGACAAACCACGGCGTAATAAACGTGTCGAAATAGCGCCTTGACGGGAACAAGTGAAGGCCCTTAAAGGCCTCGAGTGGAGCTGGAACATCACGCAGGGAATGTTTCGGGTGAAGAGGATGAGAGGCAGAGGAGGCTCGCCGGTGACGTCCTCACAAATTGCTTCAAGTTTGCTCTCCGCTGCCATATGTTCTCATTAGCCATGCACTCGCACATTTGAAAGTGTGCCGGCATAAATAAGACGGGCCCGCTCGTACGCGCACTCGCTCCTGCGCTCATACACAAGCTTAACACACACATGCATATGGACCAGGGAATCGACTGTATCAAGCCTCCAGGGTTGATTTAATGACTTTTTTTTTCCCCCCCACTAATGAGCAGAAAAGAACATGTATGGAAATGTATCATCCGCAAAAGCAAATGGTCGAAAGTTTTCAAAGTGGGGTGGTGCCACATCCAATATGTCAGCAAACAGCCATGTATGATTTAATGCAAATACATGAGGCCATGAAAACTGCACTTTGCCGTTAAATATATTAACAATTACTCTTTGACATGAACAAAGCCGAAGTCATACGACCTGTTTCAACTGTTCGTTCCTTTTGTTCAGGAGTGGAAAAAAAAAAAAAAAACGGTCATGCATTGCATCTTGGTTTACTTCCTCGTTCCCCATTGTCTTTTTTCACCTGTTTCCTATTATCATATCAGCCTTTATGAGCCCTGGCACGGGTAACCTCACTGACATTATGTCTTAACATCATATTACAATGAATTTGTACCAAAAATACTTTGCAAATCATCACAATCTGTTTCTATTTGCGTGTCACAGCATGCCAATGGGGGATCGGTGCTGTAGCTAACCACATGGGCCAAGAGGGATGCCATTTCATCTGTTACATGCTGTACTTTCCATAGCTACGTTGTATACTTTACTATTTGTGTAAGAGAAGTACTTTAAAATTAGTTTTATTCTCAAAGGCAATAAGCACCTTTTCTCCTGGATTGAAACTGATGGAAAAAAAAGTAAACACTCACAGTCTTGCTGTGGCTAAATCAAAGCGAATCATGTGATTGGCAGGTAGTTTGGAGTGGCGGCATCTGCTGGTTAGTCGTCAAATGACGAGTTTTGGCATAGCTACATTCATGCATTTTATCATGTTTCTTTTTAACTATTGTCAAGAAAATTCATTAAAAGCTTTCCTCCCAACGGCGCTACACTGTATTTCCACGTATTCGTGCCTGTATCTGCCCAACAGCCTTGATGTTCTACCACCCGTTTCTCTTTGCGCGATTAGTTCTGATGTGTCTTTCTGTCTTTCATCGGAGCCTCTGATATCAAAATTGCCCGCTAACTCACTCTGTTAAGTCTGCCCATTGATGTCAGTGTGAGTCCCGCCTGCTTGTCCTGTGTTCGGTGTGCCATTTGATTCGGTTTCGGATCCCGCACATGCTTTTTTTTGTATTCTGGGTTTGGGTAATGAAATGCACTCATTCCTGGCCTGCCAGCCTGCTGCTCCGTGGACTGCTGTTCCAGCTGTCTCCACTCCCTGTAGCGACCTTAACAAACGCGTCTTATTTCTGCCACCAACACAGTTGAATTCAGCATAATAATGATAAAAAAAACAAAAAAAAACAAGGAACAGTCACTGTTGATTTACTGAGATGCCCCCTTTAACACCCTGATTTATTGGTGTGTCCAATAAGTGTGCAGCCGTCAGGCTAAGTTAGCGTTAAGTGTAATCGGTAATAATGAAGTCCCTGTTATGCAGACACTTAAATGGACCTAAGAGCAGCAGTGAGGAGCCCTGAGGTGTAAAGAATGTAAACTGGAGCAAAAAACCTGCTCTTGAGGAGCAAAAACAGAAAAGTCATCGACTGGAACCAAATCCAGGTGTTAAACAGAGTCCGTCGCTCTGATGAGCCACGAATTAACAAAGTAAGACTTCATATTTATCAAGCTATGTAAACATTATCTTACCTCACCATTTTTGATTCTGATTTTCACTGAGACGAAGACATTCGTCTGTGATTCATTATCATTATTGCAACTCATTCAAAAATAGCCAACTCACCCTTTGAGCGTGTTGTGCTTGTGAGGGGCGGGATCTCTCTCTCTCTTTCTCTCTCATACACACACGCATCTACACACACAGTGAAGCAAATTTGAAGCCAACTTATGAAATGTCGCAAGCAAATATGCATATCAGACGCGCTCCCGTTAACTGGAATGGAGCGAATAAAGGCTCCAGGCTGCGACGTGGCTTTATCAGGGGTCGGCAGCAAAGGCTACGCTACATTCAGCTAAAATAAACACAGTAGAAGAAGTAGGTTGTGAACCAGACACAAAGCAGTACTTGCTGTTGCTATATTTACATCTACAACGGAATGTTTTTGTTCCCTCGTGACGTGACACACGCGTAGCTGGGCTATTACCCGCCATGTCTCAGCAGTAACAGGAAGCTGGTCATGTGACTTACCTTTTCACTGCCTCGGACATTTTTTTGCAGATTAAATTTGATTTTTTTTTTTTTTAAAAGAAAGGCAAATACCACAAAAAGGTTATGGAGAGGTTATGCAGACTGTCGGTGTAAAGTTACTGTTTATATTAGCTAAATGAATTACCAGACGCACAAACTCCAGCACTGTGTCAGCATCGCTTTTAATCCCTTAAACTGATTCATTAGTGCTTCAAAACCCTGCTTTATTTTGCTTGGACCGACATCAAATGATAACGCGTCGGTTTGGATGAGTGTTGAGGGTGCTGACTGCTCAGCCTCGACGTCGTGCGTTCGCATTTCGAAGGAGCGATTCGATGAACCGCGACGCAGACCTTATCGCGTTTACCTCGGCCTCGAAACAAGCGCGCGCGAGGAAACGGCAACACGCGAGTTTTAATGCGCGCACAGCAAATTGTGTCGGCACACGCATATTCCGCACACGCTCCCGCGAAGATTAATCCCGCTCTTGCGCCCGATAGACTTTTGGCGGACGGGCACAACTGTCGTCATTGTCATTGGGCAAACTCCAGCGAATCCTGAGAAGGGGACTAGGAGATCAGCAGTTTCTCCATGGCTATCGCGTCATAAATATTATCTAGTCAAAAAAATATTAATCTTCAGCTCAATGCAAAAAACCCCCACCAATCTCCAAGTCCCAGGCGTTTGCTCAGGTACTCCTTCTTCCCTTCACGGGAGTTTAAAAATGACCAATCAGAGGACGGCCTGTCCTGCGTCGGTTCCCTCCCCTGTTGTGTCAAAAGAATTTGCGAGCACGAATTAGAAACATTGAGGCGTAAAGCTGTTTGCGAGTGCAATAAGACCTGCCTTCTATTATCTATATATAATTATTAACGTGTTCATTTATTCATCTATCTTAATTTTGTGGCTCGGGGAGGACGATGTGCCCTCTCGCACTCTCGTGGCCGCTCGCTTATATTCAACATGCAGCCATCAGTCAAACGCAGTGGGCAGAGGTGGGAAGACAAACAAACAAACAAACAAACAAAAAAAAAAAACAAGCCTGCAGCTGAGAGGAAGCGAACACAAACACCGGGCCCTCACTGGAAGAATGAAGGCGCCGCCAAATGAAAAGATGACATTTCAATCCATCTGTCAAGTGCGTCCTGTGTTCAGCGAGGACTCGGCGCGCAGAGGTGACTCAACAAGCCCACAGATGTTGGGAAAACGGTCGCGGCAAAGACGATTATGGAGTCGTATGTATTTACGACGGGCTATAATGAACTACACCCACACACCTGCCTAATACAGTGCAAATCTTTTAATGCCTCATAGGCAGACAGGAAACAGGTTACGCTGCGCTTTAATGTTCACTGATACGATAAGCCCTGATTAAAAAAGACACTAAGGAGTATTAGCGATATGATCGGTTCACTCCGCGAGATGTTTCGTTTTATGACGGCTGCGTGAACGGCAAACAATTGGACGGCGCGAGCGCTCCGCTCGGAGTGAGATACCGATACGCCTTTCATCTCCGTCTCATCAGTTACAAAGATTTCTCGCCCGGTTCCCAAATTGACACTCGCATTAACGCCGAGTTTTGAGGCGATCGATGGAGAAAATATGGACGGGGTGAGTTGCAGGTAAAAAGACTGGCTGCTTTCCAAATGTGACACTCGACAGCCTTAAAAATTATGGTCCCGTATACAGAAAACAGCATCACATATTGAGCGCGGCATATTTTCCGCTCCGGCGAAAGGGCGGCGATGCGATGGCGTCTTTAGGGGTGGGGAAAGGTTGGTGTGAGGTGGAGCGAGAGATCCGGGGAGTCCACAACCGTTATTTCCCCAATCGCGAAGGAGTGGCTTTTATAAAAGGATCATTGTGGTTGTCGCCCGGCAGTTCTGTCATCGTGTTGCCGTTTTTGTATCCATGGCAACAGCTTCACTCGACCGTAAATCATGTGTAAATCCTAGCCCCAACACCTGATGTAACCACACCTCCACCACGTTGCTGGCGCGCGATCAAACAAGCATTTTGCGGATTCTTTTTTTCTTTCATCCACATATGGTGTCACAAACATTGTTAGAAATATATAATCCAAGAAGCACATTCTGACTGCGCCCTGGTTTTGGGGTCAAAGTTCGGCACGACAAGGAAAAAAAAAAATGACCAAAGTCCCAAATGCTTTAGTTTCTCTTCATCATTTTAGATACTTGTAGAGCCTGTAGTGTGTTAAACAGAAGACAGTTGATTAAAATCTCGATAATATAATTAAAAAAAAATATATATATATATATAAATATAAATTCTCATTCGGCTTTAGTAAGAAAGTTTGCGCATTAGTATGGGTTCAACTTGTTCCACTTACAGTAGCATATATTTAAATATTCCAAATTCATCATACCGGCGTGTAACTCGCGCCTGTGAATGTAGCAACCTCAGACCTGCTTATGTTTGCACAACGAGGCGTCGGCACTTTTCACAGGCCCCTGAAGTCAGGTCCTCTGCTCGCGTGCAGCGCGTAGGCGCATGGCGGTTATAATGGAGCCGCTAATGTCCTCCGTAATGTCTCCAGCTGATAGATCACACGTCGAGGCGGCGTAAGAACAGCGGGAAACATGAAATGTTCCCCTAGCTCCCGCGTGTCGTCCGAACTCTTCTTCTTCTTCTTCCGCGCCTGTTGGCAAACAGCTTCTGGGTTCACGACTGCCACCCGGCTTGGAGCGTGGGTACTGCCGTGCGTGACTGACCTTTCCCCCCGTTCAGATACGTTCATCGCATTATTGCATTAAACCCAGACCGTCACATGTGACGGTTTGGCACGGATACATGTGCGTTTACAAGCCTAGTAGACACACGAACGCACACACACACGCAAACAAATCATGTCGGGCCCTCCCTGACTGTGATAGCCATTTGTCTCGCAGCAGCAGGACGGCGCAATCTGTCACTATAGCTCATAAACATGCCGGCTGAATTTACATCAGGCTGACAAGGGTGTGAATTCCTCCGCGGGTGTCTGGCCTGACAGGCTGTAACGTGACCGCCGAACACTCGGAGGGGAGCGCGGATGAAGTCAGATGGAGCGAGGGCGATGGTGAGAGCGATATCAGCGCGGTTAACCTTTAGCCGAGGCGCGGAGCCCCGCCGCCGCCGCCGCCGCCGCCGCTGCCTCCTGTGGGTCATGTGAAACGGTTCTGTTTCTGCAAAGTCATCCGTCTGCAATCCAGCGCGGAACGATGTGACGGCAAACACTGATATTTGTTTACAGCATCGCCCGCAGAAATCCATTTCAACCAAAAATAAATAAATAAGTAAATAAAAAACAACAACAATAAGCGCCGCGTTCATTAAGAAGTTTTCACAAGATCAAATGATCCCTTTAATCGTAAACCATATCTGAAAATCTTCCTGTCTGGACCCCGAATGAGCCCGATCGGGCTTTCATGATATCGTTGAAATAATTGCACAGAAAAACAAAACAAAAAACAAAACTGGAGCAAAGAAACGAACAGTGAACATGTTGTGCCGTTGTTGTTGTTGTTGCTGGGTTGTTTTTTTTTTCAAAGCCGCGGGTTTCTTTTGATTAGAGAACACAGTGCAACTGTTTGACATACGAGACCCGATTTTAAAGCGATACGACGCACAGTCATCTGAGATGCAATCGAAATGTCAGATTTAAAAATCGCAACATTCAAAATCAACTACCAGACCCAACTTTAGAAGCATTTAGAAGCTTCCACTCCCCTGTTTGACGTTCTCAATTTGCACATAAGGCGGTTGAAACACGAAAACCAAGTGTTTTTTTGTTGTCCTGGTTTTTGAGGAGCTGAAGTCACGCTGGGTGAACAAACGCTGACGTGCGTGAGCGCGGAACGCACCAGATCTGCGGGGAGACATGCCGTAACTTCAATCATCATTTCCATAATGTTTCTCGACACTGGTTTTCATCGCGGCTGATTTGCGAGAAATTGCCGCGGCCTCCTCCTCTCAAACGCTTCTGTGGTCCACAGATGGGAAATTAGTGGCAGAAACCTTTTATCTGAGCATAAAGGACGGGGCGCTGGCCATCCGCTGTGTGTCACACTATGTAAAGTGGGTTTACCCCCCCAGGCACAAATGCAGAAGCTTCATTTCAAAGCACAAGAGTGGAAGAATAATAAATATATATTATTCTTATATATATATATATATATACATTTAAATGGTGGAATTTCAAATAGAAAGCCGGGTACCAACCTTTTATCGCAGGTGATTGCAGGTAAAGGGGTCAGGTGTGGTTTTGCAACAGGGGACCCATGCAGGGCATCTATATGGTCTTGATTTGATTTGCACTCCAAAAAAGGACCTAAATTGGATTAAGGAGCTGAATTTAATAAGGCTCTGTCATCAGCTTCTCCCCCCCGAAACTGAGTCTGTTTTTTTTTCTTTTTTTTTTTCCCTTCAGGGATTCTGGCTCCATCCCTCCGAGGCTCATTCTCACCGCTTCCACACCTGCACTGCACTCCTGAACTCCTCCAGACAGCAACAGGCTGCGCGCGAGAACAAAGTCGAGTCTGCCGGCGTCTTACGGGTAAAATCCGTACGCCGCCCAAAGGTGATGGCTCAAAGCGACGTGTGAAAACGCGCGGCGAGCGAGCGCCGCTTTACCGCGAAGCCGGCCGGAGAAGAGGGATCGCTGGCACGGAAACGCCAATGAGAGTGCGTAAACGGAGAGGGGATGCGATGCGCGGAGCTTCTGTTGGTTAGGGCGACGGCATAATCATCAGGCGAATTCGAGGAGCAGCCAGAGATCGGACTTATTATGACCTAAAAAAGAAAAAAAGTAGCGTAGTTCTTCACATCAGGCCCCGCCCACCTGCACTTTCTACTCAGGCGCCATCACCGTGACCGTTAATGACAGTAAAATTGCGGCTCGTTACTGTAACTGAACTCACTTGAGGCTCTCTCAGCCATGGAGGAGGGAGAAGAGAGGGGGGCGGGACAACCGCATGAGCGATGATGATTGGCTAAGGTACAGTAAGATTTCATGGTAAGCCAACCAGAGGCAGAGTGGGGCGAGTGTTGCTCTCACACACACACACACACACACACACACACACACACACACACGCACACACAAACGATCAAGACCAACACACGCAGCAATGGCGAGCCCAGATAATTCAAAGGTGACTATTTAAAATGGAAATACAGATATGAACTTAAAAGGTGAAATATGATTTTGACAGTAACAAAGTGTTTCTTCATGTCAGTTTGTTTCACATTGGACAGCAACATTGTGTAGATTAGCATGCAGTGTTTTCTCTTAATAATCAATTCCTTTCATTCATTAAACATGTTTAATATTCAGTTTTACGACAAATAATTGAAGATACAGTTGAATTTAAAGTCCCAGTAAAAAGGGAGGGAGGCCCAAATTCTCTGACATTTAAAAGTGTAACGCAAGAGTTACTTTCCCTGGTAACTAGTTACTCCGATCATGCTGCGACTAAGCTACGATCTCAGTTACTTTTCGGGAGGAGTGACCGGTAACTATGACCAATTACTTTTGAACGTGCCCAACACCGGTGAGGGAGCGCCTGACATGGGACAGCCTCTGGTTACCTGCTTCATAAACCAGCAGTGAAATATATGAAACCCGCGTCAGCCATCACTCGGGAGGCTTCGAAGATCCAGTTCTGCCCGGACCCATAAATCCCTCCTGTTGAGCAAGTTGCCAACGCGGGTGAACTCACTTTTGGTATATGGAAAGTAAGAAAAAAAGAAAAAAAAAAAAGTTTAAATTCCAGCGTTTCTCCGGCAACAAAAGCCCCGTTTGATGTGTCCTGTCATATCATTTCATTGCGTTATCGCGGCCTTGTCACAAACTGGGAGAATTCCAACGCGGCGTTCAATACTTTTTCCCGACGCGAGCGGCTCTCCCGTCCGACTGCGCCGAGCTTGACAGGTGCAGTAATTGAGTCGTTTCCCCTTCGGAGGCCGCCGCTTTGATTGATTGATTAATTTGCGTCGCTACGTTCCGCCCGGGCCTGTAGATAATACCGCGACGGCGGCCGGCTCACGCGGCCATTGATCCGCCTCACGCGCTCATTGCCATGCAGGCGCCTCCGCGGGAGCCCGCGAAGTTTACGGCGGGAGAAGTGGGTGAAAGATGGTGCGGAAACTTTGCGGTGACGGCTGCAGCCGAGCCCGAATGAGTAATCTGCCGCGGCACGCATGGAAAAACACCATTAATTCTGCTCCAGTCGACAACTAATAAATGTGTTACTTTACAAAAATGGCGAGTCAACAAGGTTTTGGTTACAAATTGCAGGGAGGGATTTTTTTTTTCTTTTTTTCTTTTTTTTTTTTTAATGACCTTTGAGAGAAAACACTGAAATCAACTTGACAAAATATTGGTTTCCGGTGATGGATTTTGTTGGTTTTGATGAGCCCCAAAGTAAATGCATCTGAGTTGAAAGTGATGTCCCAGGTCGGACCGATTTTGGCGTTATTGCAATTTATCAATAAGACAGAGCCGGGAAAAGGTTATTGCAACGAGCAGATTGAGTGGAGGGCCGCCGACCTGCATCGATGTAAAGGGGGGTAACGCACCTCATCTGTTCTCTGTCTGCCTCACGCTCTCGCACATCTCTTTCATCAGCGCGTCGCTGCAATCCCCGCCGGAGACGGTGCGCAATGTCATTCCACATATGGTAAAACACATTTAATAGTAATAAAAAAAATAAATAAAAAAAAGACACTGCTGGGCGCGAGTGTTGAAAGGGAAGTTGAAGATCAGGGCAAATGAATTGTTCTGCCATTATCTGCCTGCTCCAGTCAGTCCCCGCTGTGAATTCCGCATCGCCGATTCATCTCGGCGCCCTTGATCGGATCTGTGCAGCGGGATTTTGGTTGTGGACGGCGGGGGTCAACCGCCCTCCGCACGCGCCTTTCTTATTACAGTCCGGACCGGCGAGGGGTCCTGCAGGCACCAGGGCTGAACTGCAGCAGAACCCCCACCGAGCAGCTCTGTTTAAACAGCGTCGCGCCGCACTACCCGAAGTAATGGGGACTCCACTTGGCAGCCCGGACCCTCATCGGCTCACGTATTTGCATGGGCTTATCTGCCCCGCAATGTCAGGCGTAGGGCGGCGCGCGCGGGGGCCGGGCGGAACCGGGTTAGGAGGGGGAAGATGGGGAAAAGCCAACCCTCAGAATGGGGGCGATGAGGCGCTTATTTTCCTTGCTGCTGGCTGAAACAAGCGGCACGTTAAAACGAGGAGCGGGTCAACGAGACGGCCAGCAAACTCGACGCGAGGAGGGGAATATAATCACGGCAGCCGCGCTGGAAACTGATGTACAATAAGCCGCACAATTTATCTATTCATGTTTTTTTTTAAGGAACAAAATATCTTAGGCTGATATATGCGTTCAGTTATCAAAGATGATGAGAAACATAAACTACTTAAACACAGGGACCAACAGCATGGGCAACCAATGAAAGTTTGGATGGGTGTCGCTGCCAACCCACAGGTGCACCTGTTCACCGGTCCGCCTCCCACTGGACCAGATGTCTGGCAGACCGCCCCTGCAGCTACAACTGACCTCCAACAACCGACCCCCCCCACCACCCCCCCTCCACACGCTCCCCCCCACGCAACTCACGCCGCAGACAGCCTGTTAGTGTTTCTGCGAGTGGGATAGAGGACTTTACATCCACTTTATCTTCCTGTACTGTGATGCGGCGAGTTCAAAGAAAGGGAAAAAAAAAGAGAAAAAAACCAACTAAATGTGCGCGTCAAAAGTTGGACTCGTTCCTTAGAAAAGAGAAAGTTAACTTAGATCTCCCAGTTACACAAAGACTCCTGAAGTGTTTCGCCACTTCAGTGTGAGCAGGGTTCTTCCTGAGCGGCCACGAGCTCTCATAGGTTTTCAAAGCGGGGACCCTCAGGGGTTCCTTGATGGTTTTCCACGGAGTTCCGAGCAAAATGAGGAAGAACTTAATTTCACTTTGGTTGCAGTTGCATTCAGAGGCATTTAAAGGAAATCGTCACTGATATCACCTTTAAATAATTAGTTTCAACGTCCCAATGTTTATGTATTTATTTATTTTGTGTTAGTTTTCAAGTAATTTTCCAAATAAAAAAATAAAAAAAATAATTCAAGGATATTTGCTGTTGAAAAAGGTAATGAGCAAATAATAAATATGCAAATGACTAAAACTTGGAAGAAAAAAAAACAACGATGCGTGAAAAACTTATTGACGATCTGGGTCAACTATTCTCTCTAAAAACCAGTATATCTCTCCGCCGCCAAACAAATTCACTTCAAATGTTTATTGATAGTCAACTTCGAAACCCCCCGCCACCGCTGTGCATCTGATTGGTTATGGGCTCAGGGGGGAGGCAAGTTGCTCAGGATTGATCATCGACATGCGGTTCAAAGCAGCCAGCTTCTCGCTGCCAGGAGAATATGATGCAAACTTGTCCGATAATGTGATTTCCAGCACAAGCAGCCGCCGCGACGCTCCTCCTTCGGCGCCGGTAGCGTCACGCCATTTCTGCCGGTCAGCCGCGTAACCGTATGCGCCTGAAGATTCTCGGTCAGAATAACCACCGACCGGGTAAAATCAATAAAAAATAAAAAAGGCAAAGAAGATATGGATTCTGGGTTAGATATGACCATCTCTGGCAATCAACGGAGTAATTCAGTCGACCGTGAAAAAGCACTCAGCGCTCTCTTGAACGTTGACGGCGTCGCTACGACGATCGCCGCGAGTCAACGCCGCTACCGCCTGCCCCCTCCTCGTTCTTTGGTTCGACTGAGAACGTTTCTGGTGTCATGGCGGTCACGCGGGGAGGGATGCATGGGAACCGCACGGGGATCTGACCGTGTCTGATCGGCGCACTTGTGATTTGATGGACTAATGTGTGACGTTTGCACGTCAAAGTTTTAAATTGAAGTGCTCGGACTCCGGAAAAAAAAAAACAATTTTAGCTACTTTCAAAACGGCTCACGTTTCTACCTGTGAAAATGTTTGCTACACTGGAATCCGTATCCCTACGCCTGAGCGCGGTGAAGCGGCGCGCCGTATTCCGCCGCAGACCAGCTGTCTCGGTGAGGGTTCAATGGCGGCCGTTAAATGCTTTCGAAAATGAGAGAACGAGCGACTTAACGTCAACGTTCCGGCACCCCGTTTGATGTTAAAAAGACAAATACGTCTGATTGACCAAGAGCCGTGACACCGTTTACACATGAGTTCGTAAACTTTTCAAGTAATGCGTGGACCACCCGCCCCGTTCGGCGCCCCGTTTAGAATTTAAATCGGTGAGCGCGAGTTCGCTCTGCACACTCGCAGATTCCACCGCTGACGTCCAGGGGGCGATTCTCAAAACTCAAAATCTCGCGCGAAATCCCGCGTCGCCGAACAGTGTGAACAATCATGGCGGCTGGTGAGCGGGATGATATGATGACAGTGCTTTTCGGACCTTTTTTCGTTCGGAAGATTCACGTCTGTTGGCCACAAATGGGCTCATTGGTCGTCCATTTCGGGTGGTCGCCCCCCCGACTTTGCACTTTGCCGTCGCCGTATCTTGGTTTTGCTGCCAAAAATTTGCTGCCCGATTATCTTCTTTGTACTTTACATTGCCTTATTAATTCATTCACATTCACATACACTGATGGCGGCGGTCGCCGGGCAAGGCGGAAAACCCGCGCATCAGAAGCAATCGGACGGCCTCTCGCTCAAGGCCCCTCAACATGATCTCTGGAGGATTTTACCAGCCTTCCAATTACTAAATGGCCCCTCTACCTCCTGAGCCATGATAGGCCACACCCATGCCACCACAGCTTAGCCCTCCCTGCTCGCCTGCTTCTCATTGGAAGAGTTGAGCAAGAAAGATCACACCACTGTCGCCATATTCGGGCCCGGTTATGGCCCCGGAACCCTGCCCTTTCACTTGCAAATTATCAACTTGTTAATCACGAGTCTGCTGTCGATCACCCAGCCAATCCCCGAGACGGCATAGGAGCACGTTTTGCATATCACCCACCCACCGCGCTTACTATGCACGCCGCCGCTCTGCCTCCATAAGCAGAACGGAGAACCGCGAGGAACGGGGGACGCATCCTAATATTTACACCCCTCCCCCGAACTCAAACGGCAGACGCCGCAACGCAGGCCGCCAGAGATGCACTGTAACACTCATCCTTCGCCTTCCGCCGCCGTTACTTTGCAGATCCGCGAAGACGGGAGAAAAAGAAAAGAAAAAAAAAGAAGTTTTATCAACAGTGAGTCATTCGATTGTTCTATCCGCCCGCCTCTGGCTCGGTTAATGTTGGAAAACCTCAAAACCTTAAGTCACTAAGAAAAAAAAAGAAAAAAAAACACAAAAACAAAACAACATGAGCCGGCTTGAATTCGACTTGCCTTTTTCTTCCATGTTGCCGACAAAACAGAGGAGCAGAGGTGAATCATAAAGCGCCCTGCAGCATCTGTAAGCAATCTGTTCTCAGCTTTAGCGTGCCATTTGTTCCCGTCTGGGCCGCATGTGAGGCGTTTAAGTCAACACCATTTGCCGGGGCGATGTAAATCAAGAGGGGGGAAACTGGGAGCATCAGCAACTACAGCTGCAGCGAACGCCGCATCCTCGCTGTACAATAATCCTCGGAGATGCTTAACGCAACCTCTGACACACTAGCATATAACCGAGAATAAACATGACAGGAACCAGATGTAATCATGTTTTTTTTTTTTTTTCCCCCCCCTCTGTAATCGTCTTTGTCCTGCACCGGGCACAGACCATAACAGATTATTTGACTTATATCGCAATTTGTAATCCCGTCAGCACACAATATCAGTATCAATAAAACAAGGGGATGGGCGTGCAGATGCTATTTTGCGAAGATGAGATATAGAGACGGATCCTCTTTGATATGATTCTGTCTGATATGATTTTCATATCAAACGTGAATATCTGATGGACTTCTCGATCAGCTTGTGTCGTCTTCCCCCCTTCTGCCACCCCCCCCAAAAAAAAAAATTGTAAATGAGTCTGGAAGGTAATTTTCAATTTTCTAACAAATAAAAGAAATCTCATTTAGCTCGGAGAAGGCAATATGTCAGAAAATAAGAAAAAAACAATTTGAAAATGCGGTGATACGCATCACTCTCCACAACGATATGTGACAAATTAAAACAGGAGTCGGATTAAGTGGACGCAAAAGACATCACACATGCAGATAATCATAAAAGAACTGAAAACAAGGGTGGATCATTTTAAAGATTTGGAACTGATGCGTCTGTTCCAAATACTCTCACCACCCTGTGTCTTGACGCCGGAACATGACCAATATTAGAGAGTTAAACATTTTGATTCATGCACCTACGTGGCCCCATTTTGACCAAACTTTAGAAAAGTCTTTAAATGTTACGCCGGTTTAATCTTGAATTTCAGTGAGACTGAAACAATTTCCAAATGCCAAGTCACACAAAACTAAAGGCCCCTGATGCTGATGGCCAATTTCCGCCAGTTTCAGCTGCTAAAATGGAGAGATTTTCTGCCTCTCAGTTTTATATACATGCGCTCGGAATATTTCTTTGTGGTTTGGACTGTTGGTCTTGCAAAACATCCGAAATCCTCCGGCACTAGGGGATTCTACCCATTTTTCACCCCTTGATGATATTTTTTAAGGGCAATTAATCAAGGAAATAGACGGCAGATTAAGCGACCGTAAAATTAACTGCTTTTTCACAGCTGTGCTCTGTACAAAAAGCGAAGGAGTGGTACAGTAGTGACTCAAATAAAACCTCTAAAATGAGCATGTTTAACTATTGCAGCAACAGTAGCTGAACACAGACTTGCTGTCTGATGATTGATTGAACACAGAAGCCATTTTTTTTACTCCACATATTCCTATTTTTTTGTCCAAACCTTACCCACAATGCAAAGCAAACCTTCTCAAAATTAGAACATCAAAAAATCAAAAAGACATCACAAGAAGATAAAAAAACATTTCTCTGCCATCGATTAATGACAAACACCGGTAGATCTGCTGTATCTTCAAATCCAAGATCAAAAAGATGATCCTTGCAACCACCATCATTTTTGCGTTTTTCCTTCAGCAACCATTTTTATCCTTTCATAGCTCGGCGCCATGGAGGCATTGTATTTTCAGGTTGTCCGTTATCCGTTAGGAACAAGTAGCACAGTCCCATTATTGTGAACACGATATCTCAGGAACGACTGGCACAAGTATTAATTCACACAAGTCAAGGTCACTGCGACCTCATATCGCACGTTTTGGGCCATAACTCTCAATGTCAAACACTGGTAACAATAAAAAAAAAAAATTCCACACAAATATAGAAATGGGTATAATGACATTGTGATATTTAGCATCTAAAGGGTAAAAGGACAATTCTGAGATTTATCCCGTCCTTGGAATGATTTTGGAATGCCTGGAGGGTGTTCCGTAATTCCAATTTTTACGGCTCAAGGGTGACCTATCTGATGTCAGTGGCCAAAGGTCAAGAGGTCACAGTGACGTCATAAGTATGATCTCCTGGTGTCATCTGCGTGATCCATGTCAAGGCGTCTGATCACGTAGACGAGAATGTGTCAAAAATAATGGCTGTGAACGTGAAGATCAGAGGAGAGCGAGTCAATGTGGCCAGATTCCGTTCTCGTTTTAATAAGAAGTGTAAACGGGGTTGAAAGGTCGCCTGTGAAAAGGGCAGATTAACCACCAGTTTTACCACGTGGCCCGAAAAGCCTGAAAGAAGCCGCAGGCGATCAAGTGATTCCGATTCGCCTGTTAATAATTCAGTCACATCTAGACGGTGATGATCAGTGAAACGCGGGGGGAAAAAACAACAACAAACAAAACCCTGAAATGTTCACATCATAATTAGTGAAATTAGCAGTGTTTTGTTGTTTTTTCAGAGTCGAAAGTGGAAGAAAAGAAAAACAAACAAACAAAAAAAAATTGACACCAAGAAGCCGACGACGTGGACGGAAAAATATGAAAGAAGAGGAATTGGGGCATTCGACTGGAATTGCAGTGGAGTGGCGACCCGGCCGCCCTGGCCGGATTCAGACGAGTGTGTCACGAGTGATCCGCACACATCAAAAGATAGGGAGAGAGAGAGAGAGAGAGAGAGAGAGGGAGGGAGGTCTGAGTAGGAAGCCCTCCTCCAGCCAGGTTCTGCAAGCGACTGAGGGCCGGCCGGCGGTTTCAAACTGCGCCCATGGTCGCGGGGCTCATGTCCGCCGCGCGGGGTGATCTTCAATTTCCCAAAAATTGCGCGCATCCCCTTTCACGCAAATAAATAAATAAATAAATCCTCCGGACCGCTCCGTCTAACCTTCAGCTGTGTTTATCCCGCTGGTCTGGTTCTCTTAACCTGCGCTCGGCTGCCTCGGCTTTCATCTCCTGGCTTGGTCCGACTCTGACTTGACTTCTCTCCCCTCACACACACACACACACACACACACACACACACACGCACACACGCACACACACACACACACACACTTCCCGCTCCCTTCTCTCCCCTCTCATCTCCTTCCTTTCATCTTCCCTCTCTTCTCTTTTCCCACTATGTTGTCATTTCTTCTCTTCTTTCAACCGTTCCTCCCACTGACATTGTCTTATTTTATGCCCCCCCTACACACTTCACCTCACTTCTGACCTGCTTTCACCTCCTTTAAGCTTCCTTCTCCTTTTCTATGGTGCGGATTTCTCTCCTCTCCATGTCTCCTTCCCTCACTCCATTTTTACTTCCTCATCCTCAGTTGCATCACTTTTCCTCCTTTCCTCCCTCCCTCCCTCTTCCGCTCTCATCTTTAACGTTTCCCTTCCTTCCGTCATCCCCTGTCTTCCTGTCCTCAGTCTCCCTGCCTGCTGTCAGTCAGTGGAGGGTAAATAAAGGGGAGGTTATGAAGGCCATCCTGTCTGAACCTCATTCATCACACTGCCACTTAATACCCACAGCTGTCACGGTGTCTGTGTGTATGTGTGTGGATTCGTGTGTGTGCCGATATAGCTTGGACAACTATGTGTAGCACTTTCCAAATATCACATTAGACTTTGACATGTGACTAAAATGTAAATAACGCCCTTACAGCAGCACCGCTTGCTTCTCTGCACAACGCCCGTGCAGGTATTCCTCATGTTGTGGAGACATGAAGTACATCACAGTCACAGTGTGGGCACCTGCGCTCACCTCCAAGGTCCATGATGTAAATCATAGACAAGACACGTGAGGTAAATGTGAGGTCAAGGTTGGCAGTTCAGTTGCATTCATGGTGTGTGTGTGTGTGTGTGTGTGTGTGTGTGTGTGTGTGTGTGTGTGTGTGTGTGTGAGTGTACAGTTGAGAGAGTGTGTTTTACGCAGGCGGCTCCAGCGTTTCCCCCCGGTTCTGACAGCGAGCGCTGGCACCACGCGCGCTCATGCCGCACGACGGCCTTTGAGCGTGAGCAGACAGGACGCGAACGCCGTCACAGGCACATTCGGCTGGACCGACAGCAGCGTCATGAGGCAGCGTTTGGATCAGGCCGGCGACGCGTCCATCAAGCTGCCGGCGACCGAGGCGGCCCCATTCAACAGCGGCATGGAGCTTCCGCTGTAAGTCTTGACGGTCCAAACAGTACTTCGGCATTGACATTGTAAAGTTGTGTAATAATAATAATAATAATAATAATAACAATAATAATAATAATAATAAACTATTATATTATTATCATTTGCAGTATAATATTTTATTAATTTATTTTCTGTCTTCTTAATGTTCATATTATTATTATTACTACATATTATTACATTATTACATATAATAATAAATTATTATTTGCAGTATAACATTTTATTAATAATATGAAGACAAAGAAAATAAATGATTATTATTATTATTACACTGTGATGACGATGATAATAATGATGATGCACGAGTCGTAAAGTGATTTCCAACGACTAAAACTTAATCAGCTTGTAAATTGTAAACCACTGTATAACTCGTGCTCAATATTACTATTATTAAGTGAATGCCACTACAAGTGGCAGTCACTTATTGTTCTTCTGTTCTTTATATTATTATTACTATTGTCATTATTGTTGTCATCAATGAGCAGTAGGTGCAAAGTGATTTACAAATTGTCAATGTAAATAAACTGTTAATCACTTTATAACTCATGTTCAATAAGAAAAATAATAATGATAATCATCATCGTAATTTTGTTACATCACTATATTTCTTGTATTGCCTTCATCATCGTCATCATCATAATAAGAAGAAGACAACAACAACCAACTTGTTGTACAAATCCAGTAATTATTATTATCATTATTATTGAGAACGAGTTATAAAGTGATTTACAAGGACTCAAACTTTTCAAAAATAAAATCTGTCAGTTTCACTAATTACGGGTGAAATGCAGAAGCAAGGCTACAGCGCTCGCAACGAGGTATGGCGTGCTGAAAATGTGAGAGGTGAAGCGAGCACCTGCTCCTGGGCTCGGCGCTGCGTTCCAAGTTCACCCGGAGTCAGTTGATTTTCAGTTTTCTGAGCGGCGCGCTAAAATAGAACACAGTATCATCAAAAATGATCACATCTTGAGGTGAGCCCGTGCTGTGTTGGGCATAGTTGCTACTGCAAAAATCTCAGCCTCACAGCCTTTGAGCTTGAACGTGCAAGCATCCGATATCTAATCTCTCAGACCCTATCGGACATCTCCACATCTGACGCTCCATAGTTACACAAGTTTCCACTGATGGAACAATGTGAAGTTGGGATGGGTACAAAAAAAAAACCAAAAAAAACAAAACAAAAAAAAGACCACTGGGACCCAATTTCTACATTGCGTGATGCTGAGCTGCAGTGGCAGAACTGGATTGACAGGCAGCTTCATCTGAATGCCACGTCCCACTCAGTTGTTCAACCACCATCACTATTTAACAGCTTCTGCTGGTTTTACCAAGAACTGCGAGATAGCAACTCCTCCATCATGGGGGAATCTCTTGATGTCTACTCATCTTGCACCGCGGCACATCTTCAATATGATTGTAAGACTGCAGGAACACGCAAGGAGTCCCCAGGTGGGCACCTTCTCAATAACTGGTGCCTCATTAAGTTGGGCCATTACACAACAGCTTAAGCTTACGTGCCGGCTAGCAACATGCAATTATAACCCACAAGCCTTGATTACCACATAAACCCAGTACGCTTCCTTGGCTACAGTACCTTCCCATAGTAACCAGTACGCATGCACACACCAAAAGACCACCAACAGCTAACCACATGCTACCTACCTAACAGCAATAACATGCCAATGGTTGTGTATGGTAGGAGCTAAATTTGGTTATTGGTGATAATTAATAATGATCAGAGGATCATTATTAATTATTGAAATTAAGCTACATGATTATTAATTATCACAACTAAATACCGGGCACCACTGGGAAAACCTGAATCAATAACAAGTGGAATCAGTGCCAAGAGACGGTCATCTCAAAATGTCAACATTCAGGGAATATTGGCATTTAAAGAGTAAACGAAGAAGGAGTGGAGGTCGGCACCGGCGCTGTCAACCAGCTTATACCACAGCAAACAAGCAAAACAAGGGCAAACAGATACAAACAACCACCAAGATGTGTGTATGAACAAGGTGCGAGAAGGGCAAACAAAATGGCGGCCACGGCACGTAGTGTTTGACCTGAAGTTGGAACGAAGATGGCGGACACCACCGTGGGATTGGCCGGAAGTCGGGAAGTGACACCGAAATGGCGAATGCCGCCATGGGACTGGCCAGAAATAGGAAGGTGGGGCGAAATGTCGATTGGCCAATAACGTGACTGGACAGAGAAACGGCTGAGCGGGGAGACCGACTCACACACGCTCAGGTTTGGACCTTTAACTACCACGACAGGCACTGATCTGGGTCACGGGTGTGACAGGGCGCACAGGAAATACAACACAAACAACACTCGAGTATAATACGAAGCAGACGCGGCGGTCACATGACTGAGGAACAGCTTAATAACGCGCCACGACCCTAATATCTGCCCAGAGCTACCAGCCCCTCACTGGTACTGAAGATGCGTGTTGGTCCGAACCGGGTAAGCTGTGCTGGACTGGCACTCTGCAGAGAAAAAACTGCTTGACCAGCGAGGGAGATCCGGAGGCCTTAAAGTGATGTGCACGATGCTTCTATAATCAGTGAGGACGTGCATCACGTGGGACGATCGGCCTGATGATGGGAGCGGTGAGAGACACTTCTAGCAGCATGGAGTCGCGACCAGTCCGGACCGGAAGCGGTGAGTTTTTGATGTGGCTGGTTTATAGACCTGGCGACACGTGACGCCTTTTCAGGCTTTCGAAGGCGCATGTAGGCCTCATTTGTCTGAGGCTGTTGGTGAGGCACGACACAATCTAGCCGAACACAGACGCCACACTGTTCAAATTATTGAGCCTCTTTAGCTGCTGCAAGAAAAACACCTTTTAACGTAATTAGCTATAAGTTCACAGTACTTTGCTATATTTGCCCCATTCATTCAGTTTCCTCCTAACCTACAGCTATTCACTGTGAGGGCTGCGCTGCTGGCCATGTGTTTTCGGCTGCTCACCTATAGTCCGCCCGATAAACCAGAATGAACTTGATTTGCTAACAAAATTGCTATACAACCAATCGCTGTCGGGTCGACCTCGAGTTCTGAGGCGCGCTTCTCTGCCTCTGCTGGTGCTCTAAGCTTCTTCCTCTCACAGGCTGCGTCTTCTCCTATTGCATCCTGCCCAGATATTATCAGTTGTACAATATACACAGCACAAGATCTGGTATTAGATCAGTCAAAGTCACACGAGGAACTACGTATAATCTGTTTCCCACTCTCCCGTTTCCCAGTCCCTCTTCCTTGCTGTAAAATAGAGGCAGATTTGAATGTGCGGTCTATCAAAGACGCTGACTTTCCCTTTTTCCCACTTTGTAAACAACTAGAGTTGATAGATGCAAATTGTTTGCTTTGTACCAAGATAGAAAAACAATGCAGCAGCATAGCAGCACAGAATGCAATCTTCCCCATGATCGCTCGGGATAGAGGAAATTTCTCCCGTTACCGTGATAACGGCTGGGCCCAAATGTTACATGAGGCCCATCAAACAGTCTCTGGTGTGTAGTGTCAGCTGTCAGAAAGCTTCTCCTCTACTTTGTCGGCGTTGGTTTCACTACTGTGAGGCCTCCTCTCATGATTACTGCCACAGTAGCCTCTGCAAAGCTGAGAGGCAATATTGAGTACGCTCCCAACGAGCTAGCAATGCGCTTTTGAACATCCATTTTCTTCCCATGCACCTACATGTGCCAATTCATCCGTGGCCTCACTGGTGGTGCCCTTTCATTTATTTTTTTTTTAACTTTAATTGGTTTTCGATTAGTGATTGCCACTTGAAGCAGAGCTTGCTACCTACCAGACACATACAAAGTACCTGCCAATTAGCTTCCTCCATTGATTCAGAGAGGCTTAGCTGGAATATTCACCAAATAGAAAAAAAAAAAGAAAAAAAAAAGCATTCAGGAGATGTCTCACAACACTGCTTTTTGGATTTTGTGACCGGCGGCTAATTCCATAATTGTTGCTTAGCACTTGTCTCAGTTGAATTCAGAAAGAAATTTTTAATCATATCACAAGCCTTCTACAAGAACTGCAGCTGCTTGTTTGATTGCTGGAAACAAACGTGGCAATCAAACAAGAGTGTGGGGAGGGGCAAACACAGGATTAAATTACATTGTGGTGATGAGAAGCTGTGACAAAACGCTCTGACGAGGGTTGAAGGCCTGTGAAAATGGAGCATCCGATGCCGAGATGTGCGATAAGGTCTGAGGATTAGATCGGTTACTTGCACATTCAAGATCAAAAACTGTCCTTCATGCTTTGTTACCCAGGGAGAAAAAAAAAAAGAATCAAACTAACTAGAGCAGCGGAGTGCATTATTGGGCTCCTCTGCTATCAGGTTACGTGCCATTTAATTCAGGGAGTGGCTGCTGCGAGAGGCGCTCTCTGAAGTCTTTTTTTTTTTTTTTTTCAAGAGATAGCGATGATAGTTGCTAATGAGCTGAACACAGGACTCACTGCTGGAATCGGTGAGACTACTGACATCGTTTGTTGAATTGTCCATACTCATAAGACGACTGGGCCTGGTGCAAGAACATCTTTTATCAAACCGCACATAGATGTTCTTTCTTGAACCAAAGTTCACTGATGTCATTTGTTCATTGAACAAGGGGCAAATTTGTAAGATTTGATCATTAGCATAACCAAAACCCATAAATCCAATTTATTTGTATAGCACGTTTCAAAAACCACAGGGGTAGTCAAAGTGCCATACTTTAAGACAAAAATAGGTTAAGAAAATTAGTTAAGACATAAAAACACAGACATACAAGAACAAAATAAAGTACCAGGTTCACAGCAGGTGCATTTTAAGATGTCATACAAGATAAAATTACAGAATGTTAAAGGCCAAGGAATAAAAGTGTATGTTTTTAAAAGAGATTTAAAAACTCCAAAGATTGTGTCGTTCCAAAGCTTGGGAGCAGCGGCGACGAGTGCCCTGCCACCTCTGAGCTTCAGCCTTGTTTTAGATACTGTCAGCAGCAGCCAATCAGCTGAGCTTAGGGATCGGGGTGGGCAGTAAGGCTGAAGCAGATCAGATAGATACGGTGCAGCCAAGTTGTTCAAGCATTTAAAATTGAACAACAAAAGCTTCAAATTGATTCGATACTGCACACGGAGCCAGTGTATGGATGCTAGGCTGGGAGTTATGAGGTCGCACCTACGTGTCCGAGTTAACATGAGAACAGCGGAACTCTGCACAAGCTGCAGACGGGCAAGAGAGGATTGGCTAATGCCCACATACAATGCATTACGATAGTCAAGACGTGTGGTGATTAAAGCATGGATTAATTTCTCCAAGTCAGGTCTTGATAAGATTGGTTTCACCTTTGCTATCTGACAAGGTTGATAAAAAACACTTTTCTGAGCAACACGGCTAATCTGTTTCACAAATTTAAAATCAGAATCAAACTTAAACCCCAGATTGGTGACACAGTCCCTGAGATGAAGTGACACTGACCCAAGATCTGCATTGTGGGAGGGACAACAAATTGGTCCAAATAACATAACTTCTGTCTTGTTCTCATTTAGACTTAGGAAGTTAGGTGAAAGCCAGGCTTTAATGTTATCAAGGCAGTTTGTGAGTTGTTGGACTGTGTTGTTTTGTGCCAAGGGAAAATAGATCTGGCAATCATCAGCATAAAAACGAAATGCAATACCATATTTCCTAAAATCAGAGCCAAGGGGGAGTAGGTAAAGAGCGAATCAAAGAGGGTCCAGGATTGACCCCTAGGGGACACCATCTGGAAGAGGAGCTATGAAAGACACAACGTTGTCGACTTTTACACAGACACTCCTGTCAGTTAGGTAAGCCCTGGACCAATTGAGGGCGACACCCCCAATGCCCACACAGTGCTCAAGACAAGAAATTAAAATGCTGTGGTCAACAGTGTCAGATGCAGCAGACAAATCTAAAAGCACTAAAACAACAGACTTTCCAGTGTCTGTCGACAAAAGTATATAATTTGATACCCTCAAAAGTGCACTCTCTGTACTGTGGAGGGCTTTGAACCCAGACTGGAACAGCTCGGTTGTACCATTGTCTTCTAGGAATGGTAACAACTGGTTGTAGACAACCTTGTCTGATATTTTAGAAATAAATGGAAGAGTAAAGATAGGCCTGGAATCGGAACAGAGAGAGGGGTCGAGGCCTGTTTTTTTAAGTAGAGGTCGTACAACTGCATGTTTAAAATCCCCTGGTACTTTACCAGAGGAAAGACGACTATTGATAATCTCAAGTACACTTGGTACAATAGTAGCAAGTACCTCCTTAAACAAGCGAGGTAGGATGGCATCTGCAGGGGAACCAGAGGGATGCATATGACTAACTATGTCCTTTAAAAAAACGAGAGGGACACCGCCTCAAACTAATCAAAAACAGATGAGTAGTGCAAAAGAATAGAAGGGTCATAGGAAGGCTGAAAGATACAGGCTTCCAGTTGGCACAATTTTATCAGTGAAAAAGTGGAGGAAACTTTGGCAGATTTCAGTGGAGGCATCAACACCAACGGACTTGGGAACATCAAGAACAGTATTTATGGTTTTGAACAGAGCACTGGGGTTGGTACAATTAGAGGCAGTTATGTCTGAGAGATATTTATTCTTCTCGGGTTTTACAGTCCTCTGACAGCACAACAGGCTCTCTTTGAGAATACCAAAAGAGACATGTAGCCCGTCCTTTTTCCACCTGCGCTCCGCTCTCCTGGCGGCACGAGTGACATCATTCAGCCAGGGCTCGGGTGCAGGTTCGGTGCGCCGGCTCTTTAAAAGAGCGACGGTGTCCAGTTTTTGTAAACAAATAGAGTGGAAGCCGGAAAACCAGCTTGTCAGTTTTTAAACAAACAGAGGCTTTGGCGTTATGCTCGCAGAGGCCGAGGAAAGTAGAGGAGAGCAGAGCTGGAGAGGAGGAGTGTGTGCCCCAGTTCATGGGTAGGACCAGACACAGACTGCACAAAGTTAAAAGAGTCAATCGCATTTAAAAAGCTCCTGGAGATCGGCGCGTCTGGGCAACAGGTGTGAATATTAAAATCACCAAGAATAAGGACGCGGTCATATTTTGGAAGGATTTCCGCCAGAAATTCAGAAAAGTCACTTATAAAATCCTTATCATACTTGGGTGGCCAATAGATGATGGCACAAAAGACAATGTGAGAGCAGTCGAGTTCAAATAAGTCAGTGTTCAAAGCTTGCGAGGGAGGATCGCAGGCAGATCTGCCGGCATTTAAAGTCGCTTTTGAAAACAACCGCTGCTCCTCCTCCTCCTTTTCGACCCGACGACCGCGGGGACTCAAAATAGCAGCAATCCGGTGGTGACAGTTCAATAAGAGAGGTGAATTCACCGGTACTCGGCCATGTCTCCGTTACACAGAGAAAATCCAGACCACGGGACATGAGGAAATCCCTCAAGATAAAAGTTTTATCTGCCAGTGATCGTGCGTTGACAAGGCCGAACCTGGCAGGGGTCGGCACGTCCCAGGCAGCGGCCGCCTGTGGAGCCCGACACAGCGCCCGCAGATGGCGGGGATTTACACCACGCCAGCGGGGACGGGGAGAGCCGGGACCGTGGAGGCGGATTACCTCATCCGAACCGACGATAAGTACCAGCCAGCTGTCAACAGGGTCCAGCGATCGCGGGTACAGAAAAGAAACCAGGTACTGCTCTGTTTCTCCTCCGGGAAGCCACGGGAAATCGTGCCAAGAGAGCCTTAAACTTTACCAACTGGCCGCTGCGTTTACCCCGGTGGCGCCGGCGTTCACACCAAGGGGGTGGAGCGAGGGTGCGGCAAAGTTGAGCAGGTATCCATGGTCGATTATTACCAAATCCTTGGCAGAGGGGCGAAGATCCAGCAGTGTTTGGCGGTCAGACACAAGCAGGGAACTGACGTTAGAGATAACGGTCGACAAACACAAAAAGCGTTGACAGCGAGGGACGGCAGGCCACACACCCCGGCGCCATCTTTGACGGTGGAACATACAGTGTGAAGCTACATGTTGGGCTAAAAAATTTTGACGAGGCATCATGAAGAGATGTGTTATGGGACCTTGTTTTAGAGGAGCTGCTCATGGTGGCGGTTCCCTGAGATGACGCAAGCGAGGTAAGCTGGCAGCTAGCGAGTGTGTGCGGCACACCAGCAAGCTGTAGGCCTGTGTGTGTTGTGTTATCGATAATGAGAAATTTGGAGAGGAGATGTGCATTTAGATTGTCCATTTTGTCATTTTGATCCATTTTTCGGAGGCCAACAAAAGCAGGCAGCTGTGCACACTGCTGCTGATTTACAAACAACCTAAATTGGTTTCGCGCTGTGTTCGCTGGGCGGAGGGCAGCTACGCTAACACAGCAGCTGAGAAGGTTGCTCTAACTGGGGGTCTAAGAACAGGGACGGTTTTGGGGGCAGTTCCTCCAACAGCTGCTTAGAACATAAGTTGTATGAAAAGGTGTCACCCAGGAGTCAAAGATGAAGATCACACCGCATAGCTTGAAGTTGAATAACGAGTGAAAATATGAAATCGCTCACTTGGCATATGAGTGATAATGAGAAGATCTCACTGATGGGAGTCATGATCAAACTGACCAATGCAGACAAATCTTTTCATTTAAGTGAAGCACTTGAAATAGCAATGATGTATGAAAATCATCACGTCTTGCGGTGTAAAGTGAAGAAAAAAAGCAAAGCAATCCAAGCCATAAAATTGACAGAAAAATAGAGTTTTAAAAGAGATAATTCACCCAGAAATGAAAACTCACTCATTATCTACTCACCACTGTGCCACTAGAGAGGTGGGTGAAATGTTTGAGTCCACAAAACACTTTTGGAGTGTTAAAATTGGCCACTAAACGGCATCATGACCACCGTTTTTAGCCTAAGCGTAGCTGCCATGTTAAGCCTCCCATCATGTTCATGGTCTCACACACACACACACACACACACACACGATTGCACACACGCAGTTCTCCCCACGAGCGGTGGCCATCGTTTGACGCCGTTTCGGCCTCCAGACACTTTGGCGACACCACAGGAGCAGCATGAATGAATGGATTTTACTGGTTTCATTTTCTGTTTTCTATCTGTAGTTGTTTTTTTTGGTTGTTTTTGTTTTACATTTGAAGCAGAGGTTGTTGTTTTATTCAGTTGTACTGGATAAAGCTGCAGCACTAGCTATATGAAACTTAAACTTTCAAAACTATAGCAGCCAAACCACATTAAAAATTTAAAAAAAAAAAAAAAAAAACAGGAAATTGTAATTTTAAAGGATATCCTTATTGGGTATCAGTTACTGATTGGACACTGCAAACAGCACTGGAGGGCTATATCGGAGACATTTAACTCAAGCGCATCACTCCCAAGTTATATAATTGATCTGTTTTATGATTCACCATCTAGTTAAAAAAAATTGACAACTGTCTTAAACGTGAAATAAACACAAACAACTTTTTTTTATTTTCCTTTATCCATGATCGATCATCGTAAGTACTGATCAGTACGCAGCTGCAAGACAACAGCAGCCCGTCGTTTTACTCGCAGTAGCGTTAGCTAACCTGCGTACTTACAAGCCTCTACACACACACACACACACACACACACA
>CAAKHG010015958.1:0-28563 GCA_901007715.1 Dactylopterus volitans | reverse complement strand
CAGGGGGAGTGCTGTGAAATGTGGGCACGGGAAAATAAACTAAAATAAATGGGCATGAGCGTGGGCATCCCCGTCTATCTTAGGAGCAGACCCTCAATGACATCTTTCTACGCAGCCGAATGGCTTCCGCATAGCCACCTATGTCAACGCTGTGTGCTAAATTATGACAGGTTGGTTGCTTGCTGAGTTGTTAGCTAGCCTGTTAGCTCGGCGCCTCAATGACCCGAACCGCCGACGGCTTTGTTGACACACGGTGAGCGACGACGGTACTCGGCTCGGACGCGTCCGTGTCGCTCGGAACGCGTCCGAAATCGAACCGAGCGGCGCGGCTGCGACGCGGATTCCACCCACCCCCGAAAAAAAACGAGGGGAAGCTAGCTGTGGCAGCACAAAGAATGAACACACCCGCCATGTTGAACAGTCCCTTTAAATCCCACAGCACTGGGTCCATCAACGGCGCGTCTCGTCGGCGAGCTAATTCAGCATCCATCGGGGGTTCGCGGCGCGGCTAGCACGCACTCACCGGCGGCGGGCGGACTTTGCAAATGCCAGTTTTCTCGGCAATCGGACGGATCTTGTTGATGAAGGCATAAGGGTCTGAAAATTCCTCCCAGCTGGGCTCGAAGACCGGGCACTCCGGAGGGGGCTTGAACTCGTCCGGCCGAGGCTGGCTCATCGTCTCGGACCCTCCGGGTGGCACGCGGACGGCGCGGGGCACAACTACGACAAAAAAAAATTAATAATAATCAAAGTATCGCCGCGGCACAGCGAGTCCGATTCCGTTTCTTCGCCGTCACACTCGGTAGCAGCCAGTCGACATCAACACGAGAGGAGGCAGCTTACACACACACACACACACGCACGCACACATACACACGCTCACACACGCACGCACACATCCACCACAGCGGAGAGAACGTTCCAAGGCAGTGAGCGCGTCCGCTCAAAAAACTAGACACCAAGCGGTTCTCCCTCATGCCTGCGTGATCTGACAGTCTTTTTTTTTTTTTTGCCTTTGCGCTTTAAAGCGACTTGGCATTAAATAATCGGCGCTAAGTATGCGCTGCCCCGTACTTAATAACCCGCACAATTTGGACCCCCAATTTACAGTTGGGCCGGGCGGCAGATTGGGGCGCCCTCGGTGCTTTCAACGTGCAACTTTTGGTTTCACTAGCATTCATCTGTAAACAAGACCATCAGACAGCGGAGGTTTCATAAAGTACGTCACAGGATTTTGCAGTCGCTGGTTGCCGTAACGTTGTGCTTGGCCGCAGTGGTGGTGTGTGATTTGAAATAAGTTAGGGGTCGTTCAAAAAAAAAAAAAAAAAAAGCAGCACAAACATCTGATTGAGAGCAACTGAACTTTTTTTTTTTCGGCTCTTGTTCACATCTTATTAGAGCACCACTCGTGTAACCGAACAAATATCACATACGCCATCATGATGACACTCCATGCCTATTTTATGGGGGTAAAAAATGTTGGTACGGCGCATTTTTTTTTGGTTGTTTTTGGCTTGATTGCGAGGCGTTTGGGGGTGGTGTGGGGACCCATTTCATGTACTTTCAAATGTATGTTACTGATGCAATGTAAAGTGTGAGCTGGAAGACAGTTTTCCTCTTTGTGGGCTGCTGTGTTTACACTTGTGCGGATGTATATGTTCAGGTGACACCTCCGCGGTCACCGGGACTCGTTGTTTAAATCGCCAGTTCGAGCGCTCTGATTGGACGTCTCTCGCGAACGTTTTGTAACGTTTGCGCCACCGGGAGGA
Source organism: Dactylopterus volitans (assembly GCA_901007715.1). Taxonomy (NCBI): domain Eukaryota; kingdom Metazoa; phylum Chordata; class Actinopteri; order Syngnathiformes; family Dactylopteridae; genus Dactylopterus; species Dactylopterus volitans. The sequence goes on along the minus strand of CAAKHG010015958.1, from coordinate 26,794 downwards.
CCAATCATCGCGGTGGTGGAGGAACTTGCCTTTCCACACTCACAGATAAAAGACCAACGCAATTTGTGGTTCTCATCCACATCAGTCAGTGTACTCAGTGGCGTATTTACTGCTTTTGAGTGTCGGTGGAAACAGTAATTATTGAGTGCATTTTCAAAATGGAGGAAATGATCCTTATGACTTGACTACATTTGTTACAGTCCCGTGCATGACAGTGTGATTACTTGGGTTAAATTTGAAGTGACTGCAGTGTAAGTTTGTTACCGAATGTTTTCAGTTGCAAGTGGTCTAATGTCAAATCGTTATCTCAAGTGTAAATTTTCGCTAATTGAGTTCCAAGCAAACACTTTTGGATTTTGTCATTCGATGGATAGATGAATTTGAGAGGTCCACCGTTGCAACCGTGGCTCCAGTAAACTGTCTGACTGGTCCACCCGCTCGATACTGTCAACAACAGCCACACAGACGAGTACCCGGGCAAGTATCCGGGTATGCTGCAGGCAAATGCAAACTGTGAGGAGTCTGCAGGGAAGTTGGCTGCAGCCGAAAACTTGCGGCGAAGGCCAGGACACGAGCCCTCAGCTCATGAGGACCACCAGTTATCAGATACTCAGATCCAAAGGAGTAGATAAATATCCACAGTGGTCCCGGCGGTGGTTGTAGCACTAAGCGCCGTGGCTCCAGGCAATTCCTGGGACATCTTTTTCTAGATAGTGCAGTCAGCTAAGATACAACACAGGACTCTCAAGTCGAGATAATTACATCAAGATATGGTATTTTTATGGGCAAATGAACTTTAAAACCATGACAGGACAAGAGAAGCCACTTATTACACCAATTTATTTGAGGGGAAAAGATAAAGACTTAAATGCCTTTTTTTTTTTCACAGCACACATTTTGACTCGCTATGATAGGAAAAGCACATGTGGCTCAGTCTGGGAGTTCAGTTGTCACCAATAAGCTATGACAGTGCAACAGTGAGCCAGCGTTCACAAGCTGAAACTGCAGCGGATAAATGGAATCCAACCAGCATTAATCCTGTTATTTACACCTGTGCTTTACCTACGTGAGACATGTCAAAATGTTTCTGTGTTAGTTTGCATGCAATTTCTGAGGTAAATGTTGTTTGTATTTGAATGGTTCAATACAAGTCTTCCTCATGTACTGTGGACATGGCGGTTCCTCTCTGAACAGGTTCCACAAAGAATATGCCAAGGCAAACTTTATTAAAGCAGTTGAAATACAAGCCAGAAAAGTTTGTCTTATGATTATAAAAACATGGTAGTCAGGTTGGTTGACAACCAGCTTGGAAGGCGCGCTGTACAATTCTAAAATTGTTATTGACTCAGTAGCGGATACAGTTGTAGCAGTGACGCCGTCGCTGCTAGACGCCTCACGACATTCAGTATTCTTGGTCTTCGTCATCGTTTTCAGAATCGGGGCTCATGTGACCCAACTCCTCGTAATCCTTCTCAAGACAGGCCAGGTCCTCTCTGGCCTCAGCAAACTCTCCCTCCTCCATGCCCTCACCCACGTACCAGTGGACGAAGGCGCGCTTGGCGTACATCAAGTCAAACTTGTGGTCGAGGCGAGACCAGGCCTCAGCAATGGCAGTGGTGTTGCTCAGCATGCAAACAGCCCGCTGGACTTTGGCCAAATCTCCCCCAGGAACAGCAGTTGGAGGCTGATAATTAATTCCAACCTGTCAAAACAAAGAGAACAATCAGAAAGATAAAATACCTTGAGCTTTGCCTCTTACCTTGATGGTCGTTCTCACCTTGAAACCGGTTGGACACCAGTCGACAAACTGAATGGAGCGTCTGGTCTTTATATTTGCGATGGCAGCGTTCACGTCCTTGGGGACGACGTCACCTCGGTACAGCATGCAGCAGGCCATGTACTTGCCATGACGAGGATCACACTTGACCATCTGATTGGTTGGCTCAAAGCAAGCACTTGTGATCTCGGCCACGGTGAGCTGCTCGTGGTAAGCCTTTTCAGCAGAGATGATGGGCGAGTAGGTGACCAGAGGGAAGTGGATACGTGGAAACGGGACCAGGTTGGTCTGGAACTCCATCAGATCAACATTCAGGGCGCCGTCAAAACGGAGGGAGGCGGTGATTGAAGAGACGATCTGACCAATCAGTCGGTTGAGGTTGATGTAACCAGGACTCTCGATATCCATGTTCCGACGACATATGTCATAGATGGCCTCGTTGTCCACCATGAAGGCGCAGTCAGAGTGCTCCAAGGTGGTGTGGGTGGTCAGGATAGCATTGTACGGCTCCACCACAGCGGTGGACACCCGGGGAGCTGGGTAAACGGCAAACTCCAACTTGGATTTCTTGCCGTAATCAACAGACAGACGCTCCATCAGCAAGGAGGTGAAACCAGAGCCAGTTCCTCCTCCGAAGCTGTGGAAAACCAGGAACCCCTGCAGGCCGGTGCACTGATCCGTCTGACGAGAGGACAGAAGGTCAGCAAAGTCATCGTAGAGCACAGGAGCCTCACTATTGGAGAGTATTTCTATGTATTGGACAGAAAGTGCTTTCAACCACATCCAGAGGTGAACAAAATACTGAAGATCTGTATTTAAGTGAAGGCATTTTCTCGTCAAAGAGTAACCTAAGAATTTACTGAAGTCAAAGTCATGTATGTAAGTAAAAGTACAATTTACAAGCAATTTCAAAAATGCCATTTAAGATTCTGTGCATGCACACAAAAATGTGCACATTTTTAAACTGTTGTTCAGATATTTGAAATACATTTTTTAACACAAACAACTCAGTGAAAGGTGATTTCTTCAGGAGCACGGCTCTATAATGCACCTGCCCGTGGATGATATTGTGAGTAGAGACAGCGGAGTTCCTCCATTTTAAAATGTGATGACATCAAAGCAAAAAGTGCATTCACTGAAAAGTAATCAAAAATAATACCTAACAACAAAAACTGTTGTAATGAAGATGGAGGGAAACTGTATAATTCCTGTCTCTTTGGCAGTGACAACCACAAGGGCTTTGTGTGGAGCGCATACCTCCACCGAGACAAATGTAAAAAAAAAATTAGAAAAGAACATTACGTATGTGCCTGGAGTTTCCCACCAAGGTTCATGCATTTATTTGTGAAAATGCCCCCCAAAAAAATGCAATACTTTAGCAATAATTAAGAGCAGAAAATTCCAGGATCTGCTTCTCGATATGGATCTACAATAAAATGCAATGGTTCATTAGCCCAAATCCTTGGCCAAGTTTTGTTAAAATAAAAAAATATTTAAAAAACAAAAAAAAACACGCTCTTCTTTCATAATCCTGCTGCCAAATAAACAAATACACCAACATAAAGTGTTAAAAACATCACCTCTTTGGGGGAACAAACAACATCTCTGATGGAGATTATAAGATGTGGTCGAAAGTTCCCATAAAGGGACCTCCGCTCAGCTTTTTTAAACACCACTTCAAAGCTCATGGAATTCCATCTATTATCCACATTCCCGTAAACATCCATCACAGATATTACGTATCCAAACGGCCACAGTAAACAATTCGGGGGTTTGATATTTTTCACTGCGTTACACAGATCTACCCCAAAATTTAATTAGCTCTCCCATGATTTATGCTCCACCCCTCCACCGAGTTAGGTGGCAATTGGCCTGGTTTTTGCACAGTGCTGCAGACAAACAATTCAACAGACGTGAGCGCAAACCTAACCTCCACCTAATACCCAAATGGTAATAATAATAACAGTAAAACGTTCTACGAAATGTGATGCTGAGCCTTATTTTCACGGCGTTTTTTTGTAGCCTCTTTTCAGATGAAAAATGTGCCTGTTTACCATTAAGCAGCTTGATTAAAAACAAACAAAAAAAGGATTAAAGCTCAAATTCAAAACTTAAAATAAATGTGGTCTACAGATGTATTAGATTATAGCTCATGCAGAAAGACTGATTATTCTCAGCACATCATTAACCCCCCGCAGACTGACGAGGAAAAACGTCAGAATGCTTTCATGACAATGAAAGGAAGCTTTCTTTGTTTATTGCTGCAAAAGGCAACTGATGATTATTCCTGAGGAAATTCCTATTGCATCAAGAAAATCCACTTATCCTCACATTAGGAGTAATTTTTCCATGATGTTTTAATGTGATTACTGACCATTTTACGAATGCGCTCCATGACTCCATCGATTATTCCTTTACCAACAGTGTAATGGCCCCGAGCATAGTTGTTGGCTGCATCCTCCTTCCCTGAGATCAGCTGCTCAGGGTGGAAGAGCTCTTTGTACTTTCCAACCCGCACTTCATCTGAAACGAAAAATTTTATTCGGAAAGAGCTTCATTTCTATTGCAACTTCACTTGAAAGACAGGAATTTTGCCAAACGTCTGTAGATTCCCAGAAATCCGGGTCATGGTTCTGCGCATAAGTAGAAGGCAGCTAGACTTGTTATTGGTTGTTTTACGTGAGGATGTTTTGCCTCTCATCCAATGGGCTTCCTCACCTCTAGCAGGTGGGTGGGGAGTCCCAGGTACCTAAACTTGTGGAGGTACCCAAAGAGTCAGTAAGGTGTACTGAGAGTCGTTAGATCACCCAAAAGTTGTTGACCCGCTCGGGCCGTCGTGTGAGTCTCCACCTGACCACCTGACCCAAGGTGACCCAAGGTGGGTATTGAGCTGCCTGGGGAGGAACTGCAAGACCAATTTGTATGTGGGTGATAAGCGGTGTCTTAGCCCCCCTATCTTAGACATGATCATTCTAGCTGACGGCTTCTTTCACTTCTCTCTCAGACAATCTGTCTCCTTCCCATTTCCAGAATGAGAACATCACTTTCCAGTAAAGAGTGTCCCTTCTCTAAATGTGAGCGGACTGCTGAGTCTTGACCTGATGAAGAGGCTCTCCTGGGATGTGTCATTCACTTGTGGGGTGGTTGCTGGGTTTCACCCATTCATAAGACCACGCAGTCCTCACTGAACTGGACTGCATGTACTGCATGTACTGCTCAGCCTGTGTTTTGTCTTTGGTGTGAACCAGTTTTGTCTGAGTGTTGCTGGGTCTGAAGTAAGCTGGCATGTCGTGCTTGGAGAAAATCGGTCTCAGTCCAGCCACGAGCGGAATAACAGTGTTGCGCTTTTTGCTCTTCCCCTTTATTGCCAAATATTTTCCAGTAAAAATTAACACATTTATACTTACTTTATTTTTTTTTTATTCTCTCAGTGCTTTCAACTTGTTACTTGGCCACCGATGAAGTAAACTCCAAAGTATATTTACATTCTTTAAAAGTCAAGGCCAAAAGATATCCAAAGAAAACTGCATACGGGTGAATTTTTGAAAGTTGTTATACAAGATAAATTTAATCAACAGTAAGCAACAGCTTGACTAGTCTAATAAACATTTACCAAATGTTGTTCCATACGCGGTTTGTAAACCTCACAGCTTCACAGAAATTACTGCAAATCACAGAGTGAAAAGTTCATACGCGATTGAGAGTAGTGCAGCTTTAGTGAAGACAGAAAATTGTTGAGAGAATAAATCTGCCAATTCTTTGATGATGATTCATGCACATGCAACATCTATTGCTGGTCTGTCCGTCCAGGGAGACATCCTCCTCCCTGGCTCTTCCTAAAACTTTCTTCTCCTTTTTCCCTTTTAAAATATTTTTTTGGGGGGGGCTGAGTTTTTCCTCACTCAAATCTAGGGTCTAAAGATACAGGGTGTTGCTCACTGTAACAGACCGTAAATCCCACTGAGGAAATGTGATGTGTTAATCTGGCTTACACAAATAGAATTGAACTGATTACAATTCACTTTGGAAAATATGAGCCCACGATGAATAAAAGGTAAAGGACGCTGCACAGGACTCGTGCTTGGATACCTGTGTTCCCCTCAGTAGTTACATGACCCATGAGACCAGAGATGCACTCACATCAGATGCATACAAATACAAGATGTCGAGGGCAATAACAAACGTGGCATAAGGTAAAAAATATTTAAATCTAAATGATAACTCACCCACCACTGTGGGCTCCAGGTCCACATATATTGCTCTTGGAACATGGCGCCCGGAGCTCCCTGTGTTAAAGAAAGTGTTGAATGGGTCCTCACGGGAGTTTGGCTCCGCGGGACTTTCCAGGAAGACGCCATCAGGACCAACACCGTGCTCCAGGCAGAAGAGCTCCCAGCAGGCATTTCCTGTCTGCACACCTGCCTGACCCACGTGGATGGAAATGCACTCTCTCTGTGCAAGAAAACACAGAACAGATGGAAGTTAAGAGGTTTTAGTTCGGTTGATGAACAAAAACAAACCATATGGAAACGCAGCCATCAGTTGCAGACATATAAACCGAGGAGTGGTGGAGCTGCTTGGACGTATGATTTTGTTTGAAGTGTAGATTTTACAGTCCAAAAATAACATACACTAATCTATGATCTAAAATGAAACATTAAATGTTCAGATATACTGTTGAAAAGAAACTCTCAGATATGTACATTCCGCATAAATGAAAATGCGCATGTTGGAATTTAAATATTACATGATTTATCACATCTTAATAGCTTACATTTAAAATCATCTTGTGGAATCGGTGTTTCTATCTTATCATTCTGAAGTTGCTCATTTTCAAGAACTGTTTTTGTTCGGTTTGCTTTGAGGGTTGTCATACTCAGATGGGGTGTTAAGTACCAAAAATTAAAAAAAAAACCGTTCAATTTGATTAAAGACAGTCAAAGTAATTTTACTTTTCAATTTTGCATAAAAATGAAATCCCACCACACTGGATCACCGCTTAAAAACTGACATAATTGACATTGACATAACTGGCTTTCAAAACTTTCCATTCCTCTGTAAATTTCTCCTTTTTGTCTTCATTGAGGTCAGATTTTTAATTAGATGGGTATTACACTGTTTTTAAAAGCTCAAATTACTATAATCTTGATTAGCTTCCATAAACAGCAGCTCATTGTGCAACTCAATTAATTATTATATTGATGCACGCCTTTCCCATTTTAGGTGTCAACATTGTTAAGAGCAGGACAGGCTGATACCAGTAGTTTACTGTTGCATTCTCCAAGTATTTCCATCCGACGTGTCGCGACACGTTGAGAATTTCAGCTTTTGATTTGCTGGGGCAGAACATCCACCATGATGATTTTTTGGCTGTTGAGTGACATTTGTAAGACATGGGCACACACGACAGGTCGGATCTGAACGTTAATCTTAAGCATAGAGTTTTCCTGAAAAATAGACTCCAAAAGACACACATTCATTCTGAGACTGAAGATGAAGCTTTCAGCTCCTCTTGCTGCTCTACAACCTGTCAATTCATAATAATTACGCACACAATAGAAAGAAGACACACATAATACCACAGTCTAAATGGCATGCAATACATTGATATTGAGATTGATAACAATATAACCTCCTGTGGTGCAGCTTTTGTCTGAACACCACAAACAGATCTTAAAAATCAACACTAAGAGTTTTTCCAATAGGGAGAATGAATATGATCTTGAGTCCCAAAATTTAAGTCCCAAATGGCCCAAGAATTTTCTCACCATGTTGCTCCAGATGATATAAGAGGCCGATGTGGAAAATTGCAAGTTTGTAAGTTGGCCAGAGGTGTTCCAGAAAGACGCTGTGATTCCTCTGCAGTGTCCCGAGACAGGAGCGAGTCTCTGCCAGCACACGCCGCTCTTTATACCTTTATGTCTGTCTGTCATGGCACTGCCTCAGGGCTGAGGAGGGTGTGTGTGTGTGTGTGTGTGTGTGTGTGGACAGGGGAGGGATAATGACTTTCCTCTCACATTTCATTTTTCTGTAATTTTTTTTTGATCCCCAAGGGAAATGGACTCTGCATTTGACCCACCTGCACACACTCTTCACCCTGATCTGCAGCATTGCCCTGGGAGGTTGTAGGTGCCTTGCTCAAGGACACTTTAGCAGTGCTGAGGGAGGGGAAAGTATCTTCACTCCCTCCACTTCCAGTTTTTCCTGCTAGTGGAATGGATCGACTGGCAATGCCAGCAAGCCCGCCTCTTCAACCTTAAGCCATGGCTGAGTAAAATTTGAGATAATCATGATTTGAGATTGAAGTGACAGGGAAACAGCAAAACACCAATGCAGCAGTGTCTTAGTTTGGAATATTTTTAACTTCTGTCCACATACTCCTGTTGTCATTTCCTAGATTCTAAAATAAGCAGTTGATTTCAGTTAAAGAATAAGACTTTGTAATGTAGCAGTTTGAGGAAAATGCTGGGTGCTTCATCAAATTCAAGTAAAATCAAGTACGCTAAAAAATCAACTTCTATTTTATTTGTCCTTTACATCTCGAAGATCACTGAGGTTTCCCTCATTCACAATGATATACCGTTTGTATTATCATTTAAAAGTAACATGCAGATAAAAATAAGACTGACCTAAAGAGGTATTTCTACTTAATTACTGTCCATCACCGTATTTTTCCATCTAATTCAACTATTTCCCCAGTGGCAACTTCTCTTTTTTTCATTTCCCCTCAGTGTCAGTTGGGTACTTTTTCGTAATAAGGGGTAGTCATTAAAGGTGAGACTCGAAAATGCCAGAAAAAGAATTCTGGTTCCAAAATGTGAGATGAAAACTTCATTTCCATTTGTCACACACTAGGTATATATATATATATATATACCAAATATTAGCCTAATGTATGATCTAAATTGACAAAGATGAGAACTAAAGACACTGCTAACTTTGGTCTTTTTTTGGCTGAGCCTTCTATAGGTTTTAAACTCGTGAGTTTCAGATAATTTGGATTATATAACAATCCTTATTTCTCAACTAGTAAACACAGTCAATCATTTCCAGGTTTACTCATTTACGCAGGTATACATTTGAGGTGCTTAGCATTGGGTAGGTAATGTCAGTTTGATATAGTTCGCCATGTCTGCTCTTTACTCCATTAACCCTGCAAAGACCAACAGTTGCCAATCCACTATGTCAGAGACCAGGAGTGAAGTTTTTACTGTTTGTGTTAAAACTGACAGACTAAGGGATGCAGGGAGTGAATGGATGGCTCTTTCCATTGGCTCTGTGGATGTGAATACCTTCTTGCTCCTGGAGGCGTCGCTGACTCAGCCCTGGATGTCACGTATGATCCAAGTACACAGCGTTTTGTCCGTCTGCATCACTTAACAAGTGTTCATACAGCAAGACATTTCTTCGTGTGTTTATTCACTTCCAGGCAACAGTGACTTTAGGACTTTGTGTCCTCAATGTACATATTCAAATTTATCGGCTGAGAGGAAGGAAACGGGAATGGGGGGGCAAATTGCATGCACCTCATACATTGCGATTTCTTTCAAATTTGCCAGATCAGTCATTTCTAAAATAATATTTATCTCTAAATACATGTTCTTGGAGCAACAACAACTATCAAACAATTCATATTAAAGTGATTTGAATTTAAAAGCACTGTTTAAAGGAAGAGTTACAAAAAGGCATTGATTACTGACCCATTAATCACCTTGGAAATGTCAAACGAGTGATTGATAACAAGCCAATCTAACTATCGTTCATGTCGAATGGGAGGCAACGTGGATGCTCACCGCTCAATGCAGGCCAAAGTCATAAGGCGTATAGCAGCAACTGGAGTCTGAATCCGCTCCAACTTTCATGTTTTCTTAAGATGAGTAGAAATATATTGCACTTTGAAGACAAACTGAAAAAATAATCTCACAGGTAACGACAGCAACAAGAACCACCGAAGAGAGTCATGCAAGTGGTGATGGGCTCCTCGGAGGCCTCTTTTGACAAGACGTCTACCACGGCGAACCTGTTTCTCTTTAGCAGTCCAAGCGGTAAAGGGTTAACGATCCAACGCATGAGGCTGACCGAGCTTCTGCAATCAAGAGTTTGTTTTTCCAGAATTCCTGTTTGCATACTGGTGAATGAACAAATTCCTCCCTGTGGCATTTTATCTAGCTGCCTGTCCTCCTTGCTGCTTGTCCTCTTCTTCCGCCTCTTCTCGGCGAAGATCACTTCTCTCGGAGGACGCAGACGCCGGCGTCACACCGTTGCGTCACCATGGAGGTGACAACCTCCCAGGAATCGATGACCGGGTCGTAACATTCAATGCTGCTGAGAAGAGAGTTGCCATCATATCTGGCAATGTGAGACAAAGGCAGGAAATGAGCGTTTGGACCACAACTTCAACCTGTAACTTTGAGCCAGATATGACACCAGAGGCCAAACATGGCAGCTGAAGTTCAATAAAATGTGAATTCACATGTTGATGCTGTCTTTGTATATTTGTACTGTGAAGGCATAATGAACTCCTTAACTATGAGTGTTTAAATACAATAGAGTGACACCCCCTCGAGCGATCTAAGAACTTTTGTCGACATAACTGCAAACCAAAAACACTGACTGGGACGGCGTTGAAATTCATGTGTAGGTCGGGTCTCTGATCCAGAACTCTGGATTTATCCTGCTTTCATAAAGGAATCTTAAAATCACGCTACTGTTGCAACTGATGAGTATAACAGCCTCAGGCAGCTTCATGCTACAGAAATAATAAATAAAGCGGCTTTACACTAAAAATCAGCCCAATAACAAGAAAGAAAGCTGTAAGCGATCAATTACTGAAAATGCACCCATCTAGCCAATGTTTGAAGGGTGGGTATGGGGCAGTTAATGAGGCTGCAGGAGTCTGAATTACAAATCCAGTGGGTATCTCTTTCACAGCTACAGAAAACCATATTAGTGTCTCCCTGTTGGTTGCATGGCTGGGATCCCCACATTAGCCACCAGATTTGGATGACTCAGACAACTGAAGCCTCATGTTAGGGTTGGCGTAACATCAAGATATCCATTTGTCTGAAATCCCACATTTCTTACAGTGTAACAGTCAGTATCAATTCATGGCCTGTATGAAGTGGGAGGGTGACTATGGCAACCCACGCAGGCGCCGGTTTATGTTAAAAAAAAAAAAAAGAACATCATATCACGCGTTTAACCTTGTGGGGAGTCAGTTGTGTTTACAGTCGTTCCAAGTGGCCACACTCGTTTTCACACACAGATGACTTTGAATATGGGGTTAATATATCGGTTAAATATGGCGATCCTGGATCTTGCATAGTTTTACAATCTGCTCCTCACGTGAGAGGTGACAGAAGCCCTTTTGTTCCAGAAGGAAAAACAGAAGGCCTGAAAAAGAAGTTCAAACCTTAAAAACCTTTCTCTGAGGTTGGCCAATTGTGTCAAATGGGTGTTAAGGTTGGATTGTTGATTTTGGACGCGGGAACGGGGGGCTCCTGACGCTATTTGACTTTCTGACAAACAGTTCTGGCAAAATATACACCAGCCTTTGGTCTCTGATCGACCACCTCAGCCGACCGTCATAGAGGGCCACATGAGGAAACTCCTCCTTACCCAGCGATGGCGTAGAGACGTCCTCTGAGAACAGTTGCTCCTACGTAACATCGAGGTGTAGTCATACTGGCTACAGTGGTCCAATAGTCTGTTCTGATGTTGTAGACCTCAACGGAGTCGAGGTGCGACACACCATCAAAGCCTCCTACTACATAGATGTGGTCATTGAGTAAAGCCACACCAGCTCCTGAAAGAGGTGCCAGAGAAACAGCATCACAGTCAATAAGCTGCAACAGCTCATCTTTGATTGGTTTTCTTACCCTGGAAACCTACCTGACCGCTTGGTGGCCATAGGTGTGACACTCGTCCAGTGGCCTGTGTGTGGATCATAACGCTCGACCGAATTCAGTATATTCAGTCCATCATAACCACCTGAGGAAACAAAAAAAAAAAAAAATACAAGTTGCACATGTTCTCTCAACATGTCCTCATGTGTAAAAGCTACTGAAGACTAAGACGACTGAATTATACGTCCATACCTAGACAGTAAATAAGTCCACTAGCCACCACCAGACCAGCCCCTTCTCTGGCTGTCTGCATGTCTCCCAGCATGCTCCACTGGTCGATGTTTGGGTCATATCGCTCCATGCTGGTGTGGCGCCGACTGCCATCAAAGCCACCGGCGACGTAGATCATATCTGTTGAGAGTCAAGAAGGAACGAACATGAACCACGACTTTATGGTTGCGTTTACAGGGGGTTTGACAGATAGGCAAGAGCGGTGGAGATCCGAGCCGGTCGCACAATGTCACTCTCTAACCTCCGAGCGTGGTGGCCCCAGCGAGGCCGCGGCGCACGTTCATGGTGGCGACAGTGTACCAAACGCCATCCTCATCCGCCGTGTAGTCCAGGCACTCGACAGAGCTGAGCCTTGACCGACCATCGTAACCTCCGATCACATAAACGCGATCGTGGAGCGACACTGTGGCGACATAACGCCTTTTCCGCGCAATGTTCTGGGAAAAGCATTTCAGGATTAGTTGAATCCACTGAGATAAAAAAAAGCATGTGAAGGCACTTAGTCTGGATGTTGAAAATAATCCACCAACATTCTGCAAGCACGGTTACTTCGGTCTGACAGAAATGACAAGAATGTCGGGTTCCACACGATTTTCAAATCAACTCATATTCTCACATTAACGCAGACAAACAATCTCGTTCAAGCTTACCGGAAGGAAGCTCCACTCTTGAGTTTTTGGATCATACTTCTCAACTACATCTATTGGAGATTGCTGGCTGCCAAACCCCCCTATGACCAAAAGGACTTCTTTGGCACCTGAAAAGGTAAAAAAGAAAAAGTTACTTTCATCATCCATGGCATGAATTACAAAGTACATATGAAGATATTACTAAATTGCCATTGAAAACAAGATTCCTACCTAATCTAGCTTGTGTGCGAGGGCCCTGCATTTCGCTCCTGAGCTCCGGTCGCAAGTGGAACTTCTTGGCCTCGTCGACAAGGTCTCGACATGGCAGACTACAACGAATGAGGGGCTAAAACGTGCCAAAACTTGCGTAATTATGGTGGCAACTGTGACAAATGCTTCAGCAGATAATCCTACATTGGAAACTGAAAGGAGTCTGATTACAGAAGAACCTGCGGCGTGACGGCGGGGGCTCACCTCGGCATCAATGACATCTGTAATGTAGCGGGGGGTCAGCAGCGGCATCCGCACAAACTCAAGCATGTCTGGCAGATAGGGCTCTCTCTCTTTCCGGTTGTGTTTCACCCAGTTTAACACCGCTTCGAATACGGGCTCTTCTGAGTCCACCTAGATCCAAATGGCAGGTGAGCACAATTGAAGCGGCACTTACAAGATGTAAATCCACACAGTAATTAAAAACAGCTGGGTGAAACCTGCACTTAAGAATGCTGTACAACAATAACTTGCGGGGATCTCAGCAGGTTTCATCAAGTTTAAGTTGAGACGTTTATAAGACTGTTACGAAAGCAATTTAGGACTTATGTAATGGACATATTGGGGGGAAAAAAAAGGAAAATCAGAGTCCCAGGGTAAGATGAATACACAACATCAGTGAAGCCTTTGGTGACATTATTTTTATGGCTCTTGTACAGTGATTTTACTTTTTCATTGCTTCATTTGTATGCTTGTTTTTTGATGTTTATTTTTTTTTCAAATATATGATGCTCTTTGTTAAGTATTGACTGTGACAAAAGGGCAGATTTAATAAGATTATTCGTGTTCGTGAGCCTCGTGTTTAAATTATTTTCAGCAGGCTTCAACCGGTAACTAAATGCTCCATTGTAGAGCTGGAACCCCATGAACTTGCACTTGAACATACAGTGTCAAATAAAAACAGACCAATAAAACCTATTTTAATTGTTCATTTTAATAATCCCAAGCCATAGATTCACACGGTAAATTCCTAATATGAGAAAAAATTACACGAAGACAATCATTTCACTGAAGGCAAATTGAGCGTGACTGCATTTAACATGTATGGTCTGGTTTTGACTTAAAACAACAAACAAAATGACAGAAGGAATCCTTTGAGTGAGAGACGATCTATAAATCAGTGTGCGTTAATAACTGTGTTTTCACAAAGCAAAGCATGTGGTGGGTAACAGGAATTTCCTGAGCACAAACGGAAAACTTTAATTCGGGTTTTCTTCTCTGCAATTTCATTGTCAGCGCAATCTGCAGGAGTGAGCGGCATCATGGGTCTGCTGACTGAGATCACGGCACGTTGGCACTTGCTTTTCTTTTTTCATACTCAGGGGGTTTGACTGACAATGTGAAAGCTGAGAAATTAATGCGCAATTCACACCGAGTGTGTGAGTGAGGCCATTGTTTGAGGGATCCTGAGCATTACAGCCACTGCAGGTGCGTAGACGTCAATGAGAGCAGACACCGTGTGCCATTAATGTTACAGGCTGGTTTCATGCGTTTTAAATGACAAATGTGGTTATTCACAGTCTCCGGCAGGAGCAGATGAGGCAGCATGCTAGGCGCACCTGACAATGACACCGAAATGCTCAACAACTCAGCCTGACCAGTTTTCTTACCTGGATTTCATCACATTTTATGAGCTTTTCCACTTCTGTCTGGCTGAGCAGCATGAACTCCTCGTGCTGAACCACCTCGGAGAAATGTTTCTGGGAGAAGAGGTCGGCGGCCTGCATCAGGTCCAGGCAATTGTGAGTCTCGGCAAAGTCGCGAATACCCAGGCAGTTGGAGGGGTCGAGCTGGCTCTCCAAAAAATCACAACATGCTCTTTTAACCCCTGGGGGAAACAAAAGAAGCGTTTGCTTGGACTGACATGCACTATTCAAATTCAGACAAGTCCTCATCTGTCGCTTAAAGCCAATTTGTCGGGGAGACTTTCTTATTTCAGTGCACAAAAACTCATCACACTCAGATGCAAGAGAACCTCCATGACGTACCTTTGAGTTGAAGCAAGCAGGCTGCAGGGAGCAGCTCTTGTACGTTCTCCACCGTAACTAAAACAGTCTCCGTATATACAAAGTCCAACAAGATCTCCATAGTTGATGCAGTGAGCCCCTGGATATCCACAAAAGATTTCCCCTTTTCTGCGAGCTAGGGAAATATTTACATGACATAAGAGTAGCAACACAACATCAGACCAACTGACAGCCATGATGGTGCCCAGGACGAGATGTTTTAGATGCCCTCCCACCCACTCACCCCCGCGCCCGGACTTACATACTCACATACATACATATGCATGCCCACTCACAAAACTACAGGTGAGTAAAGTGTTCCTCTCGTCTCCTCTGGAAGGGAGGCGTTGACGAATACACAGGTATACACTTGCATTATATATATTTAGTGTGTTTCTCTCATGACCTGCTGCTTTGACATGAGTTGTCTGGGATCGATAGAGTACATCTATCTATCTATCTATCTATCTATCTATCTATCTATCTATCTATCTATCTATCTATCTAATAATAATAATTATAATAACAATAATAATATAGGAAGTAGAAGAAGAGGAAGTAAGATTTGGATAACTCAGAATTCACAGTTAAAAATGTCTGAGTCTGTGTCGGTTACTTTACTGGGCCAAAATGCAGGATCGCTCAAATCATGTGCCTGATCAGTCTCTGATCCAGCCTGCTCCGACCTGCCGACAGAGCAGCGCGCCCATCCCGCCTCACTCTCTCTGTCACCTGACTGCAGCTGGAGCGCTCTTCTCTGTCTCTCATCCTCTCTGGCGGAGCTACGGCCACCACACTCAACTGTTCGTGCCAGAGATGACGTCTCGTGTCAGGCTTTCATACAAGCTGATGGACGTTAAGGCTAGAGCTAGGTCACGTTACAAGGCTGAGAAACACTGGTGCCGTTTCTTACCTTGTTAGATGTTAACTTTAGGACTACTAGCCCCAACTTCAACATCACCACCTTTTAAAAAAATTTTTTTTAAGAGTTTCTCAAACCAAAATTTTCCTCTTCTCCTCTTTTCTGGGCTCCGGACTTCTGCTGTCCGGAAATTTTGAGAGTACTCTATTTCAAATTAAATGACAAAGCGAAGTTTTGATCAGTGGCCAAACCATTTTTGTGTTGGAGGTGGGAGGGATGCTTGACCGCCATTTAAAGGACAATTAGGAAGAAATCAAATAAAAAGCTTTCATGCAACTCAAACATTACATATTTTTTTTTACATATAGGAGATAATTTTGAATTAAAAAAATTCCATAACTTAACGAGGCCCAGTCCTGCCCGCCCCACTCCCCGCCCTTGGCCCAGGATAACAGACCCGTTTGTCATAATCGGCGTGCGTGCACAACATTGGTACGATTCCGAATGAGAACTGAGCATTATCCTGTCGCAGTTCTCAACATCGTCGTGCATCAGGCTCAACTTTTAAGATTTTTCCCTTAATTCAAGAGAAAAATTATTAGTAGAGGCAGGTCAACAACACACGGTTTCGGATTTACCTCGCTGGTGAACATGGCACAAAAATAGTCGCTGCAGGCGGCCAAGACAATCCGGTGAGCTGGAAAGTCTGTGTTCTCCACCCTTAGAGTGATGTCACAGAGCGTGTTGCTTTTGCGGAGAGAGTTCATGGCATTCAGGATGGATTTGGCGTGGGAATTGGTCATGATGTCTTTGGGAGCCATACTGTCTTGAGAATCCTTCAAGGATCTCAAGCTACTCCAGGAATCTGAGGGAAACAGCACAGCCTTTATCGAGAACGATCCCCAGGAGCTTTATCTTTACACGACGATCACCCCTCGCGCTGTCGTCATTTGAGATGATGGGTCATTAAGTACTTTGTCGTGTCATTAAGTACTTTGTCTAAATGTTATAGGCTGAGCAAGTGAGCATTCGTGTCCACTGTGTTTGTGTGTCTCAAATGGGGAAGTTTAATGTGTGTAATTCAACCAGAGGCGTTGTGTTTACGCAGTGTAGTAAACTGTTTCTAATGTTGCTTGCTGGAAAATTTTGACAGCCTGACAAATTGGAACTTGAATGTGTTCAATTTGGGTGGTTTCATTTTTACATTCCACAGGAGAACATACTTAATGCAAGTTCGTTGAGAATATCTATGCAAAACATTATAAAATTATACAGATGTTGTGTTTTTAAAAAAGAAAGCCTTATAATACAAAACCACGGACGAATTACCTGCAGTTATATTAACAAAATAGGACCGTGTTTGGTTAAAACTGTTTTCACTACGGCTTGTTTTGGTATTTCCTCCACATACTGTGCATGCACCTCGCATCTTAAGTGAAATATATTTGCACTGCGGCTCATGCAACTTACCGTTAAAAGATTTGAATACTTTTTCCACCACTGGGAGGCAATAATTATAGCTACACATCAGCTAGCAGCAACGACAGCTAGACGCCAACGCTAGACAACAACTAAGGAAACACAACCATAGAAAGTGGGCTGGTGGCCGGAGGGAGACAACACATGAAGCGACACACACCGCAGAACTTGCCGGAGATGTATAGAATACCTGTCGCTGTGGTAAAGCGGACTCAAAGCGTCTAGCTAAGTTGCTTCACTAGCTAACGTTAGTGGCACCAAAGTCCCTTGTCCCAGGTCTCGCAGCAGTCAGTCGCGGTCTGGAGGACGGTAATCCATGCTGACCTCCGCCGGATCACACTACGCGCAGCCTCCCGGGGAACACATATGCTTGAAACGTCACACTGCTGTCACACTATCGCCATATCAACTCGGGGTTATTCGTTGATGAAACTGCAGCAGGTCACGGCGGCGGACTCCACACACAGCTCGGACGTAAACAGACCATTACGTGAGCGTGCGTGCGCGCTCCACCGCGAGCGGGATGTCGAGGCAAGATGCCTTCCGCGCGTCCCCGCCGGCCGCGCTCCACTTGTACCGTAGGAATGGCAAAGTGTTCGTCTCACGGCGGAACAAAGTTACACATCTCGGTCTTATGAGAACACGAAGAAAAGAAAGAAAAAAACAAAAACAAAAAAACAGCAACAAACAAACAAAAACAACCAAACTTGGCGTCACCGCCGGGCGAACTCGCTGCGGAAGACGGCCGAGTAATTCGTGTACGTGTCTCTTTAAAGAGACATTCTGCTGTTTTAGCCACCCAAGGACGGCAGCTAGCTACGCTACATCGCGTAGGAGGAGCCTGCGGTTTGTTTCCGCTAAAAGCAGCAGGCCGAGAGAGGTAACAGTAATCTGCTCCCGTACTGAGAATTACTGAAACAGTGCTGGGACACCGGGCAGCGATTGCGGGACACTTCCTAGACCACGAATCATCTCGTCGGTGGCGAGGCGCGGCTGTTGACACCGGGAGAAGAAGGAGTGGCAGCTGGACTGTCAAGCAATGGAAGCCGAGTTTCGGGAAATCGATGAAAATGGGATGTGGAGCGCCATTTATCAGGTAGGAAGGAGCTCTCGGTTACAAAAAAAAAAACACAAGAAAAAAAAAACAAGCTGGAAATGTGCTGTCACTTTGAGGCCGACTGATATCTGCGCCGCAAGAAGCGTGTAGCAGCCCGGGCTTCACTATCTGCAGTGGCCAGCCATGTCCCCGGTCTGGTTCCCGGTCTGGTTCCCCTGCTCGGGCCAATGCGATCATTGACCTGTGGTGGGAGAGCGGGGGGTTGGGGGGTGTGGGGGGGTCCTCAAGCAAGCAGATTTCAAATATGTGCATCATGTCACTATTTTATTTGTTTATTTATTCATTTTTAGGCACTTGTTTTCTCACTAGCTGCTGCGGCTCTCAGTCAGATTCCATGAAATGGTTTGCTCAGTTCCTCGTGCCAAACAGCCACTAAGCCCATCTCAAGCTGAATCATAGCTGATGTGATGTGTTACATTTTCACTGCTCTGCCCTGCCAGCGGGCCTTCACACGCAGGAACAGCACTTGATAAATGAAAATAGAGGTTTTCCCCAGAGATGTAAAGGTAGGAAGGATCGACACCCCTTTTTAAATGTCGCCTCCCTGAAGACCATTGAGACACAGCTTTCACCTTATCCTTGCTTCAGAATATTGACTTGAAATAAATATAATGGTCATGTAATGCTTTTTTTTTTTTAAATTCTATTACAGGAGATTCGTCAGCAGTCATGTGAACTCCCCTGCAAGGTTGCCAAATTACCTGAAAACAAGAGTCGGAACCGTTACCGAGACGTTAGCCCGTGTAAGTTGCTCTTTCACTGTCTCCATGCGCTCGACAGAGGAGTCTCAAACATCTTAGTTTAAATTTAGCTTAATTGATGACCTAAAAATGCACCGAAGGGAACAGTTTCGGACACATGCGTGGTATATCAGTGTCGCAGGAAGGTGACCAATGTTCAGGTCACCCGTGATGTTGCTGAAGACCTGTAATCTCCTATTTATGTTCAAACATGAGCCAGTGCTGACTTATGCTTTGCAGATGTAACAAAAAACAACAACACAGTTGCTAAGCCGATTCTTCCACAGTTCACTGCTGCGCAAACGGCCTACGTTTCAAGCAATTATTCAAAATATCACCATGTTAGTATTGCACAATAGGCTGAGGGCTGCGTCAGTGTGAGCAGACTGGTGTAATAAGAGATGTTCAATTCAAAATCTCTTCTCCTTTTAAAGAGAAACGGATTAATTGTCTGCTGTTGAAAGTGTTGATATGAAATGAATGCAACATGTGCGTGATAGGTCTGGGCATATCTTTTCGCCGGACTATATCGTGAACGTTGTCATGTTGAAGGGGGGTGATGCGTAGGTTATGGTGGTGGGGACCACACCTTTCTCGAGGCAAATAGTACACACATCTACGTTGGTGCTGGCCGGGTCACTGTTGTTATCTTGGTTTAGGTTAAAATTCACCCGACCAGGCATTTTTTTCATTATCAGTGTTGTGATGTTGTTGTTGCCGCCGTATCCCCCTCACTCATAGTCGCTATGTCTCCCAGGCCAGTTGCCTGTCCCACCAATAGAGACTGACCTCTGGTGGCATGTCCTGTGCCCTACAATAACTGCCCCGATACAGCTTTGCAGTATTAGTTTAAGTCTATTTTTGAGGGTTTTGGAAAAGAATACCTTCAAGAGTTTCTAAACAACCCATTTTCTCTAATGTCACAGTTCAACAGCTCAGCTATGTGGCTTCCCCTTTTCCACACTATATGAACAATGCAAATCATGCAGAGCAGCTTGCAGAGCGGTAGCTGGTTTTGCTATCAAGCATGCTTCTTTTTTACTTTTAATAAGATGTGACAAAAATTGAGTTTTGATTAACAGTGACCTTCAACTGGATGTCAACATACACTGGCAGCATCCACCTCAATGTTGAAAAAAAAAGACTAAAGACATTGCTATCAAATGTTCACAGCAGCAACTTTGTTTGTCTGAAACTTGCATTTTAAATGTTTCGGGGCGTCACGAGATCTTAAACCCAGGAGCATATTTTTGGTGACTCTTTTCTTTTTTTTTCCTCCTCAGTTGACCACAGCAGAATATGTCTACAGCAGAGTGTGAATGACTACATTAATGCCAGCCTAATAACAGTAGAAGAGGCACACAGGAACTATATCCTCACTCAGGTAAACGTGAAGCCTGTGATGCAAGCTATTTCTCTTAAAGTTCCACTTTGCCTTTTTATTTTTTTATTTTTATTTTTTGCAGCAGGACAATGATGATGCTGCGTACCAACAGTAGTATGACTTTTTACACATTTAATATTGAAAAGCTTAAGTTTGTAAATATATGTCTTTGAGAACGGGCAAGATTGAAGGATATTTTCTAGCCAGGGTGTAAGTGTGACTTCATTAGTTCGAGGTTGGTCTTTAGAGAAGAGCATATTATTACTGATTATCATAATTTTTGTAATTATGGTACTGTGATCCAACATTTTCAATTTTAAAATGGCAATAGACACATTTTTTCTTCAAATTATCATTATGTAGTAAATTTCGCAGAAGAAAAAGTGTTTGCATAATGTCATGGCAGTAGAGTAGCCTCGATTTTACCATGCAATTTTGTCTACCAACATTTTTCTGACACCTTTTTTTTTTTTTACTAACTTGTTGTTCCTCAATGCACCACTAGCTAGCAGCTACAAAACAAACCAGTGGCTACAAGGAACAGCAGGGAACATTAACATCATAATAAGTTCAAGCAGATAATTTGTCTACTGTCACTGTCTTTTGAGAGACCTGATAATTCCGTCTCTCCTATAATGACATTGCTTCAGTGCCTGATAACACCCCTCCTAAAAAAGCATGCAAAGAAGTTGGGAGATCTTTTTTTTTTTTTTTTTTTTTTTGATCTTTGAGTATTGTGTGTGCTTGCTGTCAGGCCACATACAACCGACCAACTCAACACAGCCTCAGTACAACCTGAGAGGCAAAATTGTGGTTAAAAACGGTAAATCACTGGCTAGTCACTGTAGCCGACGCAACAGATTGCTGTCAGCGCTTGGCAATAGCTGAAGATTTCAGCAACTCAACATTTTGGTGCCCCCGTACAATTCATTTAGCCTACGCCTTTATTCAAAGCGACTTACATGTGAGAGCTCAACAATGCAAGCAAGGATCTAGTCAGTAGAGAACAACGCGAGTGAGTGCCCTGAAGCAAAGTTTAAGCAAAGTTTAAGCCTGAATAAGATATGGGTGCCTCTGTCTTACTGGTCTTATTGGTCAGGTCCAGTAAAAGGAATCTTTTCAAGGGAAATTTTTAGTGAATAACTGTAAAAGAAGTGCTACAAAAATAGGATTTTGCAAAAGTGCGAGCGCTGTGATCCCCATCCCCAGTGGAAATGTAATTTTGCTTCGGAATTTGTGTGGGGCTGTAAGACGAGTAAACAAAGGGATGGCGATCACAGACCCACTGGCGCAGAGTGTGGACTCTCCAAGCAAAGATTTTTAGGATTTCGTGATTAACAGCATCAGATGCCTTGTTGAGATCTACAGAAACACTGCTCTCATTTACTTGTACTTAAAATAAACTCCATTGTTTGAATGTAACCAGACTGTCAATCTCTTTTAGGGACCCCTTCCAAATACATGTGGTCACTTCTGGGAAATGGTATGGGAGCAGAGGACTTGTGGTGTGGTGATGCTGAACAGAGTCATAGAGAAAGGATCTGTAAGCTGGGTTTTCTGTAGTCCTCAGTGTGGGGTCTCTTTTTTTGTGTGACAGTCCTAGTGAATGTCGTGTACCCTCTGTTACGCTTAAATGTGATTTGTACCAACATTTGTTTTTAGGTTAAATGCGCCCAATATTGGCCACACAAAGAGGAGAAAGATGCCGTCTTTGAAGATACCAGTTTCAAGCTCACCCTTGTTTCAGAGGACATCAAATCTTACTACACGGTCCGACAGCTGGAGCTGGAAAACTTGTCTGTAAGTTCTGTCTTGCTGGAGCTTATTTTTAATGTGTGTGTTTTAATACACGTAGGAGTCCTTGTTTCTGTCCCCTCCCCCTCCTTTTCCTTTTTTTTTTTTTTTTTTTTTTCCCAAACTCATCCCGGATGTGTGGAATTATTTTCCATGTAATGTCCCCGCAGACACAAGAAACACGACAGATTTTGCATTTTCATTACACCACTTGGCCGGACTTCGGGGTACCAGAGTCTCCAGCCTCCTTCCTGAACTTCCTGTTCAAGGTGCGAGAGTCGGGATGTCTCAGTGCAGACAAGGGCCCCGCGGTGGTGCACTGCAGCGCTGGCATTGGACGCTCCGGAACCTTCTGTCTCGTGGACACCTGCCTCTTATTGGTTAGTATAGAGCTTTGCTGTTGAGAAATCATAAACTTCAGACTAAATGTCATGTTCTATTGAAATTCACAAGAAAAGCTTGAGGAAATTAGCTCATAGTTTTCTAGACAGATTGCGCAATAGCGGCATGATGCAAAATTCTGAACTCATCATTACATGTTGTCAGAGGCAGATGACGTACTAAACAAAACTGAAAGCATGGCTTTTTTTTGTGTCATGTCTCTTCTCCACCATGCAGTCTACTCCCGTTCAGTTAGGTACATTGAACATTAGAATGATAAACCCTGGACCTGGTTTACATTTCCCGCTTGGACTGTGTTCTTGCCTGGTGGGCAGCGTATACACAGGATTGGCTGGCCGCTTTGCCGACAACTCAAAAGAACGTCTGCACCTCCTGGGTGGTCCAAGGAATGCAACTGTGCACCAGCATTCTTCAAAAAAAAAAAACAGCGTGGAATTTACTGGAAATTGAAGAAACATATTTACGTTGAACCCCCCCCCTCCTCTACCCCAGGATGCTCCTCAAGGAGCAGTGGGAAGTGTATCGGCATGGTGTAAACCACGATAGCTATTGTATATTATCCGTTTCAATGTACTCTGGAGTATATCACAACAGCTGAGGACGGCATATTAAGAACGTCTGGTTGTGTCTGCTGACGAAACGACATTGACAACTACTGATTAATGAAGTATCAGGGTCAAGAAGGGCCCCAGTTCCAAGGGGAAGGTTTCAGTCTACTATAATTTTCCACTTCCTTCGACGGCCACGGGGGCACTTGCAAATGAGGGTTGGGGCCAGTGGTCAGGCCAAAGACTGAGTTGGTTTTGGCCATCAATCAATCAATGTTGCCCCCATTTGCACGGAAATGATGGTTCTGTTGACCAATCACCAGGCTGTGGTGTATCTCGCTCCAGGCACCTTAACAAATCAAAACCGGGATGGTGTAGTATGGATCTTTTGGTGCTATCCACAACTTTTGGAAATTAAAGTGCAAGAAATCTGAACTGAACTGAACTGTACCGCTTTGTGGAAACCAGGTTCACGTTTCCTGTCCCTCAAAGTCTCATACTTCACAGCTCTCATGAGACTTAAAAGCCAAAATATGATTGCACAATGAATGCACTTAAAACCCGGACTATTTTGAAGTGAACGTGTTTGCCTTTATCTGTAGATGTCCATCCGCGAGGACCCGTCTTCAGTGCGCATTCGAGATGTCCTCCTGGAGATGCGGCGCTACCGCATGGGCTTGATTCAGACGGCAGATCAGCTGCGCTTCTCCTACCTTGCTGTCAATGAAGGTGCCAAGTACATCAAGGGGGATAAATCTCTGCAGGCAAGTCATTCATCGCCGTCCCGCCTCTTTGTTGAAGTGTCTTCTTACACCCTAATTATTACGAGAAACTAACCACTTGTCTGAATTTAGTCGGCGTCTGCAAATACTCACAGGGATATGTCTTTGTCTCAAGGAGTCATGGAAAGAGCTCTCAAATGAGGAGGATGATCCCCCCGAGTTCACCCCTCCGCCACCCCTCCCTCCTCCAAGAGATGCTCACAATGGCAAATTTGAGCCATCCTTTTTTCCCGAAAACGACGAGATCGTCCGACCTTTCGAGATCCGCAGCCTGGGGTGATTATTTCAATGATATTGGAACAAATCTAAAAGATGATTGCCACTAATTGAAGTTTCTTTCTTTTTTTTTTTTTTAAGGACAGGGCAGGGTGGCATTGTGTTCATAAATCTCTCACTAAGTTTATGAGGGAAATTCTAAGTAACCACTAGTAGTTTTTTGTTTTTATTCATTTACTACATCGGGTTAAGCCGATTTATATGTGACAAATGTAGACTAGCAAAGACTTGTAATTTGTGAATCGTTGGCTTGGAAACAACTGTAGCAACAATCAAACAGGAAACACGCATAGCATCACAAGCTGTTACATAACTTCTAAGAATAACAATTTTAGGAGCCTAAACAGCCTGTTATAAACCAAGTCCAGTGAAGTGCATCCTAATAGCCTTTTGTAATTTGTGTGATCTTGTTGTGAGACCTTTTTATTTCTGTGAAAAATATTGACTTTGGCAGTATAGCGCGTGATCAAACAATATTTTACCAAGGTGGAGGTCAAATGTCTTGGACATGATTCACAAACATTTTCTGAATATTAGCAAACTAATCTCAGTTTCGCAAGGGGCCTCAGTTAGCTGTGTATCAGTCACACCTGGCAACAATGGAGGGTAAATATTTAGTTCGACTCACCTCCACACAGATGAGGGACTGCCTGTTTTTAATTTAGTGAGGTCTAAATCCCCACTTACTTAAAACCTGCATCAGTGTTTAGTTTGACTGTACAAATAGCTGCTGCAAGGAGGCTCCAGGACCCCTTTTTTTTATTTTTTATTTTTTTAAAGGAAGTAGCCTAAAAGTCTGCTGCCGCCTGCCAATGAAACGCTGACATTAGCAGAAGACGATCACCAGAAGATGCTTATCATTCCTACTTTCCCGACTTTTCCTCTCTGCCAGGTCCTCACAAGAGTCTGAGCTGCGGAAAAGAACCGTGGCTGCCCCCCAGCCTCATTCTGATGGTGCTAATCAGCTCACCGGTCACATGCAAGATCCGACCTCCAAAGCTCCAACCAAACACCAGCCGCACCAGCACGAGACGAAGGAGCACGAGTCGCCGGAGTCAGCGGAGAAGATAAAGGAAAGCGCTCTGCCGGGGTCTTGGTCCCCTCTACTAACCAACGTGTGCCTGTGCACGGCGCTGGCCCTCAGCGCCTACGCCTGTTATCGAGCCTTTTTCCATTGATGTCTGTCCTCCCTTCTCTTTGTTCCTCCCTCTCTCCACTGTCGTTAGAAAGTGGACTAGGCTGGCCAATCAGCCTGCTTTGACTCTGGGTTTACTCTGCCAGCGGGTGGATTATTTGGACTTAAGTGGATTCAGGATCGCTCGTTTTAATTTTACAAATGCAGTGCAAAATATCGGCTGGCTGGGGATCGCAAGCAGCCAATCCTTAATGACCCCGCCCCCCTAAACGTTGTTTCGATATGTCACCTTGGATGCTCAGGGCCTCAGTTTTTCAGGTGTCACATCCAAAATACACATCTCGACTTTAAGGCAGACTCAGCTTGTGACGGTCGTTTAGAGGGGAAAGCTGGGTTTCAGCTCCATGAACCAGGATGAATGGCCTGTCAGCCCATTTTACATGCATCTCCACTCTTATTTACTAAGTCACACTTTCCATTTCATCACCCTTTACAAATGTGTCTCCTCTGATTTCACCATGTTTTTTTTTTCTTTTTCCCCCCCTCACACATCTTCTTTCTTTTGTGAACACAAAACAGATCAGAAATCATAGAGCCAGATTTTTGACCAGCCTGTCTGAAAATATGCCAGTAAAGGAGACATTTTTTTTTTAAATGTCTACTTTCCCTTTATGGGTCAATATTAAACCCAATGGTGTGTTGTAGTGTGTGAAAGTATGAGAGAAGCAACTCTGTGGCCACCAGACAATAGACGCATGCTGGGCTGGGCATTGACTGGTTATCACTTGTTGCTCATGCACAGCTGCGGGAAGACATGCCTGTCGAGTTCATACGGCGTGCGTGTGTGTTGTGTGTTTGTGTCTGTGCGTTTGTGCAAGTTGTAGTTATTTGAGCTTTCCAGTGATGCTTGCGTTGAACCTACTCAGTGAGAAATAGTAATGTAACAATATATATTACAGTACGTCAAATGTGAGATGTAAACCAGGTTGCCTCCTGGTCATTGATTCCCACTGCATATTCTCCCCCTGGCAGCTCGACTTTTTTTTTATTATTCTTTTTTTAACCAAATAGTTCAGGGCGAGATGTGTGTGTCTCCTGGTATTCTCAAATTGTTTTGTTTTGAATATTCCGACTTTTAAGGTTGTGACTCCTGTTTGGGAGAGCCGCTTTTCACGGAAACTGAGAGGCTGTAAAATAACTGGGAGTGTGTTTAACCATTGAAAGTCCACGGCTGCGTTTATGAACGGAGACACAAAGTAGCTCACACGTAACTCTTTGCCAGCAATACAAATACACTGTGTCACCCTTTACTTGATCAAACTCCCGGGTTTGAACAGGGAACCAGCGATCTTGAACAAACCAAAAATCAAACACCAGCACAGGGATGAAAACAATACACTGTAGTGATGATCCATTGTATCATGGTGTGGCTCTTGTATTTTTTTTTTTTTTTTTTG
>CAAKHG010015955.1:6423-22540 GCA_901007715.1 Dactylopterus volitans | reverse complement strand
CTCGTGGGCCAGTTTGGGAGCCTCTGTAAGACAAAAAAAAAATTAAATTAAATAAAAAAAAACAGTAAAAAATAATACAGATTTTAGCTACAAATAAAACAATACGAGTCCTGATGCCGAAGGGTTTTACACTTTTCCTAATTGTGCCAAATGATTCACATGTTCATGTTTATTTACACATAAATTTTAATAGGCTATAGCCAAATAGATAAAGCAAAAGGAAGCAAAAAAGGGGATTGGTCGTGTGCGTTTGCCAGCTACTCAAGTTACAGTTTATATCCGAGTCACGAACACGTGTGAGGGACCTTGGCGGCCACAACCTCCGACCTCCGTCAATGTCGCTCCCTCCCTGACCGAGCGTCCGCCACCTGTTTACATCGGAGCTGTCGTAAAGCCGTTAATGACAATTCCAAGCCCGCGTAACTAACAGGTCTGCCACGGCGCCGGCTAGCATCGGATGCTAACAAAGGAGCCAAAACAGCACTCAGCCCGTGTGATTTAGCTTAGCGGCAAAATGCGATAACGAAGGCATTTGGCCGAGCTCTGCAGGAAACTTTCCACTAAGCCTAATAAACCAAAACCCCATAAAACCCACTAATGAGTTTGTGTGCATTTTAACTCTGGCAGCTCCGCGGCAGAGGAGGACTTACGGCCCAAAAGCTCCTCTTGTCTGCCGGGATTCAGATCTGGTAATTAATGTTTTGGGTCAACATTTGTGGGTTTTAAATACAGTAAAAGCAACCGAGACAGATGAGAGGGCGCTTTATAAACCTTTACGACCTAATCTGAATGGACCCATAGGCATCCATTTGGTCCGAATTACGAAGGTTTAACTTCCAAATTTCCTGCTTCATATGTGGAGCACATATTAGTCCCTTTTCCACGTGCTCATTCGCGCCGGCATCAGCGCCGCACTCCTCTTGACCCTTTTATTCTATTGATTTCATCCTCCTCAATGCATTTCAATATTTCTCCAAGAGATAAAAGCTGAAGCACTAATGGTTTATTAGTATTAATAATTGCTATCGGTGCATTACTTTTCCTTTTATTGGAACATTTTTTCTCAAATTCAATCCACCTGTACTCCTCCCCCTAGACACAGAGCAAAAGTGTTGGAAATATTCAAAATATAGCAAACTGTAGATTTTTTTTTTTAAGGTAAACCTTTGCTAAGCCAACTAAAGTGTGTGTGTTTTTTTTGTTTGCGTTGCCATCCAAAAAAAATTATTCCCGCTTCTGGAATCTTCTGCTGCAAACTACCCCTTTAAATACATCCCATGTTAATGGGAATAACGACATATTTCTGACCAGCTTAAGAGTAGCTCTGAACGATAGCCTGGTGTAAAAAAAAATAAAAAATTCTGAATATATTTTTTTATGTTTATTACTGCAATGTCCCCGGGCTCGTTCACACACAACAAACTACTTGAATAACAAGAGCAGACGAAAGGAGAAGAATAAACCTCATACGCTTGCCTGCGTGTGTTTGCGTGTGTGTGAGAACATGTTTGTCATCTCAATCAGCTCCGACTGTGACTCTAAGTCCAGACAAGCGCTGCATATGTTTTTTTTAGCACGAGCAATGTAGTGTGAGGCTAAAACGATGCCTTCGGGGCCCGCTCCGCGGCGTGCTGCATTAACATAGCCAACTGCAGACGACCAAGTCAACACTTGACACATGATGACATGCATATGACATTACTACAAGCAAATTTGAAAGACAAACATGGCAGACGGGCTTTTGATATAGTACAGCTAAGGCTGAAACTTTCACATGTTAATTTGAATTGATTAATTATAGAAAAAAAAAACACTGTTAAAAAAATTATGCATTCAATCGTTTTTTTTATGACGACAAGGAAGTTTTCTCAGTCCCCCAATTTCTGGCACACCGGTAACACTGATGCACAAGGTGCAATGAGTGACATCCGCGTCACGTTAGCGTCCAGACGGACACCAGAGCCAACGTTAGTGTCCACAGTCCAGGTACGAGCCAGCGGCGCTGCTCGCTCTCAATCCAACCAGATGTTCACAGCCAAAATAAATGAAGTGGCACTTTAAATGAACCCATGCTGGAATTTACTTGAAACAAAATACTATGCATGTTTTAAAGAGACTGGAAGTGCTTCAGTTTACAAAAAGCCTTTTAAAATGTTGAATACAGCAATAATTGTACTTTGCACTAATCTATTGAATGAATACATTTTGTTGTTTAAGTGAACATATATATGTCCATTCACTGGTTCAGTCATCAACCAAAAATAGAAAAAAACGGCACTTTTAGCGTCAAATATTGCTATTCGATCAAAATGCGCGTTTGCCACGTTTTGAGACACGTCGGACAGAAAGAAGCCTCGGATTCTTCCGCTCTCTACCGTACCTTTGCTGTCAATCCGGAACTTGAAGACATGGATTCTCGTCCCGGTGCTCCCGGCGTCAAACATAATGCCATACTGGAATCTTTGCCCCTCGGTTGAGTCGGAGTCATGGCGGCTGAGCTGGTCCGAGCCAGGCCGGAGGTGGGGAGGTAGGTCGTGCGCGTCAGGGCCGTTGGCGGCATAGTGGCGCTTCAGGAACATCAGGTAGGCGAGCAGGAAGCCCACAAAGAGGAAAACTCCAGCCAGCTTTGGCCTCTTCATCGCGACTCATTCTGTGTCAAACTGTGAGGAGCTGCATGCCGAGAACCTGCCGTGGACCAACCCAGGAGAATAGATCATCAACAGCTCAAAAAGGAGACTTTTCCAGTCTAACAAGCCTTTGAGTCAATTTGTCCAATGAGGTCGCTGGCAGCGCCGAGGTGACGACTGCATAAGAACACACAGGTAATCAAACAGTATCCAGTGTTTCCCACAGGATTTTAGAAGACTGTGGTGGGATGACACTCGGGGGGGGGGGCACTGAATGCAATGTTAACTGCTGTATTGCTGTATATGAACATATCAAGTTGGTGCCATCCTTAAGAACATACAAAGGCATATCAAATCGCTCGCTGGCAGGCTGTAGAGTAGAGTAGGCCTACAGCGGTGTAATGTGCTGAGTTCTGACTAACCGATCTGGTTATTATTACTTTATTTATTTAGGTGGAGAGGAGGGTAGGGGAGGCAAACGAGACTGTGGTGGGCCCCCACAGTCTCCTTAATTAATGGGAAACACTGGTATCTATTCGATAACAAGTGCCGTTTGGATCTGTCTGAGAGGTGCTTCTGTACTTTAACAACTGTTCCTGGGGCTGTAACTTGTGATGCCGCTAAACTGTGCTGGGTTGCTGTGAGAGGTGTCCCGAACATTTTGGTCATCCCAATCATATGCATTGGAGTGCCAAAATATTAGGGACACCTTCTTGGGGACGATTTATTGCAGGGCCGTTGCATTATATTCTGTGATCAACATGCAGTGGTCATACTGTTATAATGCTCGATCGGTGTCGCAACTTGTGCCGCTGCCAAGGAGATGGCGCCTTTTATTTGAGGAGGGCTCTCGCTTATTCCAACAAGACGTTGCCAAACAACATCCTGCTCATATCCAAACGCCACTGCTCCGCCGTAAAAGTCCAGATCTGTCACCCATTAAATATGTTTGGCACACGATGAAAGGTGAGGGAAGCTGATTGCTGATATCCAACATAAAGCAAGAATGAAAACATTCCACCTTCTGATGCAGATATTTGGTTCCTAAATGGGTGTTAAAGAAGAGATGGCGAGCGGGGTAGACGGTTGAACAACCTTTTTTGAAACTTGTTGCTGGCATAAAAATTAGGAAACGGGCATAAAATTTTCTGAAAAACCACGCAAAACCCCCCCCCAAAAAAAACAACGCTTTCAACTTTCCAAATGTTTCCAATTACACTGGAACTACTGTATGGAGTTAATGTTTTGCAAATACATCACATACTAGATAGATGCTATGAAAATTGTTGGAATTCCACCCCAGTCTATTGAATTGAAGCTAATTAGTTTACAACTGGACTGCATGCGTCTGGGAAAACTGGGAACTGGGAGAACTGTCGCTGTCCAAAAACTTATGAACCCAAGTGCGGACGTGAGCGCAGCATCCAACCAGCAATACTCGCAATAAATAAGTAAATGAATAAAAGTTGATAAAAACTTACTGTTACCGCCTTCACGTGCCTCCACTTGACGTACTCGAAATGCGCGTTGGGCGTGATTAAGGACGGAGCGACGTCACGGCGGGCAACGAGCTGATGCTAGCGGTTTGCTAACTAGCGCGGGGCTGGGACGAGGAGCCGGCTAGCTTGAGGCGGGTTGGAAGCCCCCCCACCCCCACTCCCCTGCACGGCGCGCCGAAAGGGCCTCCGGCTGCTCAGAGCGAGAAACTAAACTGAGGTGAAGTTAAGGGCTTCCGTGCCGAGCAGGAACCGCCGCCGCCCGCCCGCAGCCTCGTCACCGGGACCGCTCCTCCACGTCCCTCCTCATTCCTCCGTCTCCGCCGCCGCCTCTGTCAACAGAATGACGCGGTCTGATGACGTCACGACGCGGCGCCCACCCCACCCGACCCCATCAAGTGAGTTCTCCTCCTCGTTTTCGTTACACTAACTCATAATCTGAATAGAAAAGCCCCCAAAAAACACATTTTAAGACATCTCGTTCTTTTTGTTTGTTCACTGTTGATGTCTTCCATCATGCTTGTTCTTTCTTACGAATCTTACTCAGCTGGTACTTTTACATATCCACCATTGTCGTTCGAATTCCTTTATTTGTATCATCTAACTTCCTGATGACTTGCATTCACCTTTTGTTTTTGTCGCAGTTTGTCTTTTGTCAATAAAACTGCAATTAAACAAAAAAGTTCTCCTTTTCGTCCTTTGTTGACCTCAGCAAACATAGATGTTTGAACCTCAAAAAGAGTAGTTGCGTTACACCCCACATAGGAGGGATTACTGATCAAGTTAAGTCAGTTTAAATCAGTTTTTTTTTAAAAACAGCTGCAAAAAAAATTATAGAATTCAACTAATCTCCCCTTCTAACATACATACACCAGTTTACCATAACATTAAATCCACTGCATGTTCACTATAGAATATAATGCAACCGTACAGTAAAAAATTTTCCCTTCAGGAGTTTTACATTGAATTTTTACTGAATCTGTTTGAGAGAGGCGTCGGCATATTGAAATTATCATTATTTGGACTTTGCTGATGAACTGTGCTGGGTTACACTGAGAGTTGTCCCTAATATTTTTGGTCGTTCCAGCCAGAGGCATTAGGGCGACCAGAATATTAGGGACACCTCTCAGTGTTTAACCCAATACAGTTATATATACTGATGAAGCCTAACATTATGACCACTGCACGTTTACCATTGAATATAATGCAACAGCCCTGCAATAAATTCAACCTTTAGGCATTTTATGTTGATTTTGTTATTTAATCTGTTCGAGAGAGGTGCTGACATATCTTAACTGATCTTAATCTTATACTGAGAGGCGTCCCTTACATCTCGGTAAACCCGCTCAACCGTCTTAAAAAAAAATATCTCAACGCCTCTCTCTCAAACAGACTCAGTCAAGATTCAGCAGAAACTCCCCCTGAAGGGAGACTTTATTGCATGGTTGTTGCATCACATTCCATGGCAAACGTGCGGCGGTTTTATTGTTATAGCTGAACCGCGTGATGCAGCAACAGACCTGCAAGACTGGTTCACCGGCGCAGCAGCTGGCATACTGAAGGCTCCCAGCGCTTGAATGCCGCTCTACGTTTTGTAAGTTGCCTTAATCTAATGAGTCCATTCGAGAGAGTGCTAAAAATTTTAATAGTGAGAGAGTGATTATTCCTTAAAGTTAAAGTAAACAATTAGTAATTGCTTCCTCTAATCAAACAATCAAAAACCCAAAGATGGAAAATTAGAAAATTCACATTGAGAAACTGGCACCAGAAAGTTTTAACTATAGATCAGTAGCGTAAACTGGTATTAATTTCCTGTGAGGTCATTTCAGCTGCGGAGTGCTGCCATGTACAGTTTGGTCAACAGGAGGTAAAAGGAGGTTAATGTCGCCCGTCAGACCAGTCAGATCTCTCAACAAAAGCCCTCCGTATCATAATAAATGTGGATGTCGATTTTCATGCTCGTGCAATGACCTCCGACCTTTTCTTGCTGGCAGCCATCACGACAGACTGCCTACTTATAAACATAAAAAAAATAAAAAAAACCCTACTGAAACAGATTATCATGAAAATCACCAGATGCTTCTCTAAAGAGGAAGGCTGTGGCGCGCGGTGCGGCCTGCAGGGGGCGCGGCCAGGACTCCGGGGCAGCGCGTGCAGCAGCTGCCGGCGGCGCATCATTACCTCATTAACCTGCAGGAGCCAATCAGACGCTCCGGTGTGTGTGTGTGTGCGTTTGATGGGACTGTGGGAGTGAGCCGCTCGATTCATGTGTTTAACGCCATATGGTTTGAGTGTGTGTGCGTGCGCGCGCGCGCGCGTGTGTGTGTTCCGCCGTTATCAATGATCAACAGGCTGGAAGTAAGACAGGAGCAAACTGTTGCTTTTACAATCCCTCAGTGCGCCTGCGTTTCTATCTTTTATTGAAAGGATCCTGCTGCTTTTATGGGGGCAAACATCTGCCCTAGTAATTCGGATCATATTGGCAATTGAATTCCGCCGATCAGAAGATCAGATACCATCAAATATGCCGCGCTGAAACGTTTAAAATTTGCAAGCATCTCATCACAATAGGTCACAAATAAATATACACAAGGGAGAAGAGAACAATGGTGGCTGTGGGGGGTGTGTGTGTGTGTGTGTGTGGGTGTGGGGGGGTAACTCCTGCCCGGACCAGCTGGACATCCAGCTTATTATTTACATGCGTTACCTGTTTAAAAGACATAATGGTTTGTGGAACAAATGCAAATCTGGATCTATTTTTAGTGAATAGAGGGGCACAATATACACGTCCAGATGGCAACAATTCACACGCGGAGGCAAAGGGTTGCGCCCCCTTGTCACACACAATGCCGTTTGTCATCTTCGCCACTGTTTGATTACTTTTGATAAATAACAGCACACACACACACACACACACACACACACACACACACACACACGCACACGCACACACACACACAAACCCGGGGGGCATTCAGAGACCGCCGTCCGCTCTGCTGTTAAATCTGCAACTGAAACTATTACACTTGTTAACATGTTTACAAAAGTATTCAAGTACATTTGGAAGGCTGCGAGCGCAATTGTACTACATACGGTCCACTACACACTCCAACTCGATGTACTACTGTCCACTACATACTCAAGCATCATGTATTACATATTCAAATGTTATGTACTAAATACTGTCTGCTACATACTCGTATTTCATGTACTACATACTATCTACTACATGCTCAAACTTCACGTGCTACATACTGACTACTCTACTCATACTTTGTGTATTACATACTGTCTACTACATACTTAGACTTCATGTAATACACACTGACTACTGTACTCATACTTAATTTACTACATACTTTGCCTTCATGTACGATATACTGTGTACTATATAGTTAAAGTTGATCTTCTACACACTGACTACTACATAATCAAACTTCATGTACTACATATACTGCATACTAACTACTATACATCTATAGTATAATAACTACATACTGTCTAGTACATAATCATACTTCATGTACTATATATTAGTAGTACGATGAAGTCAAACCAAATGAACTGTATACTGACATTTACCTACTCAAACCTCATGTAGGACACACTCAACCTCATGAAGGACAAACGTAGTAGGTATCCCATTTACATCCTGTCTTCAAAATAAAAGCCACACACACATAAATTTGATTACAAGGGATTGGTCTCAACGACAACCAGAGTTTTGGTACTTTTTTTTTCACCCACTGCCAGCTTGATGAAGCTCCAGAAACATCATTGCAGGTCTGAAGACAGACATTATTTGGATAAACTGACCCACGTATCGGGAATCTACGCGGTTAATTCCTGCGCACATGTTGCTCATCTGGCAAACCGCCACACGGAAGTCACTCTAGATGCGGCCGAAACACACCGCACACCCGGGTCGGAGCCACGTCCTCGCCGTACGTCAGCAGGTGATTCCGCAAAAAAAAACTTGTCAAATTACCATATCAGCTGATCTGAATCAGCCGCGAGTGGTCAGCTGCAGTCAAAGGTTGCCACGGAGATGATAACTGCTTGGCCGCTGCTGACCGAGATCAAAAAAGCGGCGCCATTTTTTAATTTTTTAATTTTTTTTTTTGCTGTTTGTGCTCCGTGGTGGCCGTTTTACCACTTTACTAAACTTGGGCTGGCTCAGATGGAGGGATTACGTGGCTCAATATGCTTTATGCCAAAGTCAAATTGAAGAGCCGGCGCTTAGCGCTGCGGAGCGCAAACGCGGAACGTGAGCGAGATCGTCACCTACACCGTTTTTTTGGGGGGGATTGGACCCTGCCGGCTTTAGGTAACAGCCTCCTCCTTCCTCTTCTTACCGAGCCTTCACCACCGCCATCATCATTACCACCGCCGTCGCTCTGCTCCATATATGTAATTTAATCTATAAGCCCCTAATAGCTTTTTATCAGTTAATGGGTCGCGGGGGACGTTAATGGTTCCGTAATCTTTCTGCTGCCTTTTTATTTCATCACACTGATGGTCGGCGGAACAAAAGCGGAGCTGAGTGGATCCTAATCGTTCCCGCAGATTTACATACAAATGACATTTAGAGACAATTACGTCAGTTTGAGACGCTAATCCAACTAAGTTGTTAGTCGGACACGGCAACACCGCGGAGCAGGCAAGTTTCCAGCGGAGCACAGAGCGGCACGGTTATGAGAATTTAATCAAAATAATAGTGAAAATATGAGACTTTAATTCTAGAAGGTTACTTGCAGCGGGGATCAGCCGGGAAACAGCGATGAGCAGGGCTCTATACAGGATTTTAGAGCTGAAGGGGGTCCAAAAAAATTGGCTCACCGGGGGGGGGGGTTTGGAGGTATAATTACCTGAAAAATCTATTGTCTATATGCTTGATGTGCTTTGGACGACAACAGGCCTTTTCCACGCCAGATAATTTAACGTGTCACAGTATTACAAGCTCAAGTGCTGCTAATAGAATTAGCAACGGCTCCTTGTTCGTCCAATAATCTCGCCGGCGTAAAACAGTGCAGTGCACTTATAAACTGCAGTGTTTGAAGGATCTATGAGCCTAAACAGTTTATGTGTAAAATTAAGTTTAAAAAAAAAAAACACAAGAAGTTACCCGAAGTCAGCATGTTTCCATTAAATGACTACAGATAATTACTTTACAAAAATCTCTGCTGCACCAAAGATGTGCCAGTCAGAGCAGTAACTTCTGATCTTTTACCAGAGCGGAAAAAAAAACACACGGAGGTCCAGAACCTGCAGGCTGTGGACTTGAAGTACTTTTACTCAAGTCCAACTGTACTTTTACTGAAGTCCAACTCATTGCACTTTACTGAAGAATTGAGCCCTGCTATAGATTCTCCTTTCACGAGGAGTTTCTGATGAATTTTTTTTACCGAATTTTTACTGAATCTGTTTGAGAGAGAGAGAGCGGGAGGCGCATTCTTATGACGGTTGAGTGGGTTTATCAGAATATTAGGGACACGTCTCAGCATCGCCCAGCACAGTTCAACAGCATCGCAAATCAGAGTCCCAATAACAATCGTAAGAATATGTCGACAACTCGCTCAAGCAGACTCGATAAATATTCAACATAAAACTCCTCATGAAGGGAGAATCGACTGCGGGGCTGTTGCGTTATATTCTATGGTGACCACGCGGTGGTCGTAATGTTATGGCTGATCGGCGTACGTTCGACGCTGATACCCGAGAAGTTGGTTTTCTAAAAGACTGCAAGTGCTCTCATGCCGCAGCATCACCTTCTGCCGATGTGTTTAAGTCCTTATGACTGATGACAGTAATTTTTTTTTTTTCATCACGTCAGCAAACCGAGTGCAAGGAGCGCCTGAGCCGAGCTGCCGGTCATGTGACCCGCGGCGCTGCGGCCGCTCTATCTGGGTCATGTGATCCCATCAGGGGGATTATTAGGGAATAATTTGAAGGATTTCTGGGGGATATAATTCAGTATGTTAGGATAATAATTGATAGAAGATTCCACTTTCATCTTGTAAGACGGCGGCTTCTGCGTGGATTAGACGACGCTGGCGGGGACATCTGGACCTGAGCTGCCTTATTTCTGAACCTTATTAGGCGGCATCTTATTTGTCTCTTATCATCTCTACATCTTATCAGCTCTGATTATCATCTCCAATCCGCAGCAGGTCAACCAGCTGCGGCAGCGGAGGACACACTGTTCATATTGTCACGGATGATTTCTGGGGGGAAAATCTGCGCGCGCACACTTGTGTGTGTGTGTGTTTGTGTGCTTGTGTGTGTGTGTGTGTGTGTGACGAGTCAGCTCCCCAAACTCTCGGTGGAGCCTGAATAACCTGAAAGACGCTTTCTGTGAAATAAAATCCACAGAAAAATGAGTCCAGGGAGATAATCTAATACGTGAAGTATGGTCAAGTGCAGCGTAAAAGACGAAGCGGGGTAAATGAACAAAAATTAAGACAAAAATCATTAAATTTTGACGTAAAAACCTCGACTTTACGTCTTCAATACAGCTTGAAATGATGAACTATTATGTCGCAATTAGTAGCTCATCCATTTGACTCGGTGAAATTTGAGGATTCTTATTTCAGCTGATACATATTGGAATAAAACTGTAGTTTTCTTTCTTTCCCCGTTTAGTCGTCATTTTTGATAAGCAAGTTTTAATCTTTACTTAAGTGTCCCGAATGCTGAGTAATTGGGGTCCTGATGACATTCTGCAGAACATCACTGCTTCTAAAAACCATTAAAGGAGAGTGAACGGCCGGCGTGTTTTTTCCTTCTTCTTTCCATCCAATCCGCCTGCTGCCGGTCTATTTTTGGGGAGGGAAAAAAAAAAATAAGCCAAAAAAAAAAAAAAATAGATGATGATTAATGTTATTGGATTATTTACATTGCCCTCAACATGATTGAGCCACAGAAATGAAATTAAAATGTGTGCTGAATGGGATTTTCCTGGAACCTCCTGTAAAAACCATGACGGTAATAAGGAATGACTAATTCTCCCAAAGTCGATTAAACACCATCTCATTCCGCAGGAAAATACACAGCAGGACAAGAACAAATAAGATCTGGATTAGACAACTGTAGCTACATTCACAGACAGATTACAGTGGTGGGTTTTTTTTTTTTTTTTGTTGTTTTTTTTTTTTTAAATCTATTATTATGATTATTATTATCATCGATATTCAGGGTGTTCTTGTTCTGAAGGCTTAACTCCGCTGGTTAGCCGCGAAAAACAGGCCATTAGACGCAGAAACGATCATACCTGAGAAACGGGAACCACAAATCAACCGACCCTCGGAACTACATAGGGGAGGATTATTTACTCAGATCTGATTGTTTAAAGGGTTTTTAGAAAACTTAAATTGAGTTGTGCAAAAAAAAAAATTAAACCAAAAATCCCAGCTCCCTGTCTTCCATTTGAGGAGGACAGATTGACATCTCGCTGCCTGAAATCCAAATAATCTCGGCCGGATAAAAGTGACACTTGCTCTCTCCCCATGGTCTGAGATTGTGGGAGGCTTCCAATCTTTAATGACTTCAATAAAGAGATTAGAGGGTCTGTGATTACCTTATAATAGCTTTCTTTCCAATAATGCATTTATCAGTTGAACCAGTACATGTAAATCAAGTGAAAATTACACTAAGTATGCAATTTTTTTTACATTTTTTCTCACCCTGGACTCTAATAATATTCTACAAATTAAAGAAAAATATCGTATAATATCGGACAATCACTGCGCTGTAAAGGATTTTAAATGTGTTGGCATGTATTGGAGGGGCATGCACCCGCGGCGTGAGCTTCAAAATTCTCCTTTAGAGTCTTCAACTTCACCGTCAGATTGGTTGTGTCGCCGCCGACCGATTCAAATTTCCAAAACGAAACCATCAGATTTAAATTGATCTAATTTTCCGCGGTTTAAAGCGTCATGAGCACTTTGCGCCTTTGAGATGCTTTTTTTCGGGGCAAATGGTGACCTCCAAGTCAAAGGTGTTCTCCCCCAATTGCTAACAAAGATGCGAAAGCAATTTTCCAATCCGAATGGTTTATTTATTAACTTGTTTATTAATTCAAATTGAATGCATTAAAGAATTTAAGTTGTAAAAGAATGAGAAGTTCCAATTCGTTAGCATTAGGTAGAAGTGGCCGAGTGTAACGTTAAACAAATACTGAAGGAACTTAGGTAAATCCACAACATCAAGAAATAAATACATTTTGTGATTAAAAGTGTGGATGCAGCACTAATTACTGATAAATGCTGTTTTAGAGGTGAAGCCTACTTATCGATTTTTATGATATCTACTGGTTCTGAACATTTTAACATGTGGAAAAGACAGGTGGCTCTGGTCTGCCATGGATATCCGATAGAAAAAGCAAACACAAATATGATTCTAGACATAAGTTTGAGGATAATTATTCCTTTAAATTGAGAGGAACATCTCAGTTTTTAATCAGCCGACCGCTTTTATTAAAAAATTGTTTCTGTTTTTCTTGCTTTGTCATGTCGGAACAAGAACTCTAGTTTTTAGAATGATCTAATTCAGTCCTATTTATGTGACACTGGTGCATTTGTTTCTCCTATGATACAACTGAACACATGCATGTACTATTTTTAAACCCGGGATTACAAGATAAACTTAGAGGAGGAAAGTTGGATTTGCCAAATGATATTTTTTTTTTGCTTTTTTTTAAAGCAATTTATGAGCTCAGTAGCAATTTATCATGTCAATACAACACTATAAATATATAAAATTCTCTATGAATATTCCGTCGACTCTATGCAAGAACTATGCGATTAAATTTGAAACTCGCAAAAGGTCATTACAGTAGTTATGTACAGTAGTCGTTAGTAATTAGACTACAAAAGTAGACGTCTGCCTGGTTTGTTTGCAAAAAAAAAGGCAAAAACAAAGTCAATACAAGCACGTGTGAAGAGCAAATTAATAACATAAAGACGATAGAGTTTTGACATGAAGTAAACTCCTATTTAGGAGCGCCAGCTGCGTTAAAAAGTAGAAATACTTCTACTCGGTTAGAGTAGTCGAGTAAATGTTCGTCGCAGTCTGCATGACCTCAGAGGCGGATTAGCTGTTTGGAGTTCTTTTCATTTTTCCAATCTATTTTAAACAATGCCTCCAGATTAGCCGGCAGAGTCAGAGTGCATCAAATAAAGAAAATTGCATTAAATTATCCCATTAATATTATTATATTTGCTCGGCTCCAGCATTATATAATGAAACAAAGTGGTCTTAGTCACTTATCCCCTTCAGGCCTCATCCAGGAAGGAGCCATGCTAGTAAATGAAAACCGGATTGGCCGGTTATAATGCGGACAGGTCCGCGTGGAAGGCGGATGAGGACGCCGGTGGAGGGAGAAGAAGAGGAGGAGGAGGGGGGGGGGCGCAGGTGACGACGCCTCATCCCGGAGACGCGCGGCCGTCCCGGAATTTGTTCCGCTAACGGAACGCGTACGCAGGGAAAGACCCAGGTAGGTCAACCAGGCTGAGTCTGGAAGTTGCCACCGTCGCTGCCGCATCCGGTGGGCCCGGCCGCCTCTCGCTTATCTTACTGGTGGAGTCCCTAAATAAATAAATAAAATTTAAAAAAACTGAGTTATACATGGGAGGGTTGGCACTGTTGCCTCATAGCAAGAAGGTCGCAGGTTGAATTCCCGGCCTGGGGTCTTTCTATGAGGCGTTTGCATGCTCTCCCCGTGTCCGCGTGGGTTCTCTCCAGGTACTGCGGCTTCCTCCCACCTTCCAAAAGCATGCTGAGGTTAATCGGCTGCTCTAAATTGCCCGTAGGTGTGTGTGTGTGTGTGTGTGTGTGTGCGCGCGAGTGTGAGCGGCTGTCTGTCCTTCATGCGCCACCTTGCGATCTGCCGGAAGCACTTAAGTGTTGAAATTACGCCCTTTCCGAGGACGTCGGCACGCGTGTCACGCGACGGAGATTTATCCAAGATGCTGTCACGGTGCGCTGTGATGTCACAATGACCTTTGACCGGAAATCAGATCACGCCATCCCCGGCTTGATATTTTTGTGCCAAATTGGGAGAAATCTCTTCCAGGCGTTCCTGAAATATCGCAATGCAGGAAAGAATCTCATGAGATGTTTGACCTTTGACCCTTGAGATACGAAATGACGTCGCGTCATATAATTGCAATCTATTCGTGAGGAAACGTTTGTCAATCTGCGTATTGCAAACACAACTGTGGCCAAAACGCCGCATTTCGGGGTTAAAGTGACCTCGACCTTTGACCTCCCACCGCCAAACTCAAATTAGCAAGTCCACGCCTGCGCCGAGTCCGAAGACTTTTAACTCCGTGCATTTCCGAGACGCTTTGCTCATGAGACAGACAGATTTGAGGTCACGCCGACCTCCGTCTTTGACCTCCGACCTCCGAAATCTAAACGCGAAAAGCTCTCCGGCAGCACAATACGAGTCAGCTGGGAATAAAAACTGACGTGATTCACACGTGCTTTCGCGCGTCCAGAACAAAACACACACAAACAAACAAAAAAAAAAAGTCGCAATGCTCCTTTAAGCCGCTTGTTAACACGCAGCCGCCGTCCTGGATCTGTGATCACTTTTGAGTTCATCAGTTCATCATCGTAAGCGGAGATTTATCTATGACAAAAACGACGCGTTGCGTGAGTTTAGCGTCGGCCCAGATGTTGGCAGCTGGAGTTTCTCCCCAATAAGCTCTTATAAGAGACAGAAAACAATTCATAGTGCCGAACTAAGCCCCCCCCCCCCACCAGTTCAAACACAATAATGGATCCTATAGAGATTTAATCTCAATCAGAGCAGCTCTCACCACGCCCAAGCTGGTTTGGCTCGTCTGTCAGCCGCTGGCCACATTTATTTGATATTAATTTCTGTCTCTTAACTCGACCCGCATGCAAATCCTCCCCGCTCGAAACTACGCTGTCCCTCTTCCACCTGCGCGCCGGTGAGAGTGAAGGCTTCCGTGTGCCAACTGGATGCAGGATGCAGAACTGGGCTTCACTGACTGACCATGAATGAAGGACCCACGTCAGAAAAACCGCATAAAACATCTGTCACATTCAAATGAGATCGAAAGCATTAGTTATTTAAATATGAAATATTTATGGACTCATGGATGTTTTTGTCTTGGTCTGGAAAGTTTCTCATTCCACAATTAAATTCATTCCGGGTAAAGAAGGTCAGAAACACTGAATTAAATGGATGGAATTTCACCCAAGCGGCACACTGATGACACTGTCCCTTTAAGAACATGAAGAAGAGGCACTTTAAACTGACGCCAACCGTGCGCCGCGTTAATAGCCGGACTTATTTCCATCATGTTTATTCAAATTAAACATTTATCTTCCTTTGATTAGCTCACAATGTCATTTTCTTGGTGATCTGTCTGGATTCTACTAGTCAAAACTCCCATAGGGTGCCGGCTCAGTAAATCTGCGTTACATCAAAACTGTTTACTGCGGCTTGCTGTGTCTTTATGGACGTCATTTAAAAAAAAAAATTGTGTTTTTAATTTTTACGGGGCTTTCCTTTAATAGCGAGGAGGGACTCTGGCTATGAATGAATAAAATGAATCACAAATTCCCCTTCGGCCATGTTTATGCGGCGATCAGCCATAACATTATGACCACAGCATGTTTACCGTAGAATAAAGTGCAACGGCGCTGCAATGAATTCTCCATTCAGGATTTTTTTATGAAGGGTTATGAAATCTGTTTGGGAGAGGCGTTCACATATCTCAATTTTTAATGGGATTGTAATTTGTGATGCTGTTGGACCCCTCTCAGTGTGACCCAGCACAGTTCCACAGCATCACAAGTGACAGTCCCAATAAAAATCAATCAAATATGGCAACATCTGTTAATGTTATGGCTGATCGTTGTCTGATACATGACGGTGTCGATTTTGAATTATTCATCAATAAATCAGTCTTTGATCGTCATAACTGTGCAACCAGCTCACTTTAAGTCTCAAATTCAGGT
>CAAKHG010015954.1:0-17071 GCA_901007715.1 Dactylopterus volitans | reverse complement strand
AAGAGAACCCACGCAGAC
Source organism: Dactylopterus volitans (assembly GCA_901007715.1). Lineage (NCBI taxonomy): Eukaryota > Metazoa > Chordata > Actinopteri > Syngnathiformes > Dactylopteridae > Dactylopterus > Dactylopterus volitans. The sequence continues at coordinate 17,053 of CAAKHG010015954.1, read as the reverse complement.
ACGGGGAGGAAGCTGGAGTACCCGGAGAGAACCCACGCAGACATGAAGAGAACCCACGCAGACACGGGGGGAGCATGCAAACTCCACATAGAAAGATGCCAGGCCGGGAATCCAACCTGCCACCTTCTTGCTATGAGGCAGCGGTGCTAACCGCCGCACCAGTGTGTCGCCCCACTTTGAATCATATCATCTCAATATTCAGCGATGTTAGACGCACGCAGCAGGTTCCCGTGACGTCCCGCAGCCACACCGCTGAGCAGCTGAGCGCGGTACTTACGTTTAGCTTTCTGATGAGAAACTTGTCGCCGTCCTTTGTGGCCACGACGGCGTTTTCTGTTTCTAGTTTGGCTTCCAGGACGTAGCCGTTCCTCTCCAGGCTGCTCTGCTCAGACCCCATAACTGCTGGAACTGCCTGATAACACAGGAACAACAAATAGCCGAGGAACAAAGCTGATGACATGAAACCCGGACGAAGATAACACTAACAAATATGTTTCCCGTGTGTGTGTGTGTGTGTGTGTGTTCCCTTTGTCCTGTGCCAGTTCGCCTTGTCTCATCAAGTTCAAGGACTCTGCCCGTCCCTCCCCACATTTCTCGTCATGCCAGGTTTTTGTGTTCCTCTCATACTTTGCATAGTTTTGCCTCATCTTGTTTTGGTACCTTGTCCAGCCTTTGTTTTCATAGTCATAATCTGATATTGGTTCAACAGGGTTCAAAGTAGTTTTTCCTCGCCGGAGCATTTTTGTTGTTGTTGTTGTTGTTGTTGTTGTAGTGTTTCCTCGCATTAAGAGCTCTTATTCTCGTCTGGAAGCGCAATTTTCCTTTGGTACGTTATTTATTTGGACTTTGCATCTGGTTTCAGGTCCTAGTTCAGTCTTGTCATAAACTGAATGGCACAAAATGTCCCTTGGGAAAGATAGGACAGGTTACTTACCAAAGCAGCAGGACTCGCCGAGGGGCAGCAGCAGGGCTCGCCGAGGGGCAGCAGCAGGGCTCGCCGAGGGGCAGCAGCTGCAGGGCTCGCCAAGGGGCAGCAGCAGGGCTCGCCGAGGGGCAGCAGCAGGGCTCGCCGAGGGGCAGCAGCAGGGCTCGCCGAGGGGCAGCAGCAGGGCTCGCCGAGGGGCAGCAGCAGGGCTCGCCGTGGGGCAGCAGCAGGGCTCGCCGAGGGGCAGCAGCAGCAGGGCTCGCCGTGGTGATCTGCCGTCGGCTGCCGCCTATAAAGACCTGCTGATGTCACCCCGCCCCGTTTTGAACATGGAATGTTGACCAGTCCCTCCAGTTATGCTAAAGTGAAAGTGTTTCTGCGGGTCTGTTTATCCATCTTGTTCCAATAATTTTAGGGGGAAGATGTGAAGAAAGTCGTGTTTCTTAGGGTTTTGCTCAAAGTGACAGTTTCAGATTTAGGTGGAAACCTTAAGCGCAGAGTTTCTGCAGAAAAGGTCAGACTGTGGACCAGAAAAATTAATATAAAAAAATAATAAAAAAAACCATTCCCGACTTTCTCATGACAAAATGCTGCCGCAGCATTTTCTCTTCCCGTTTTGGCTTCGCGGTCGCCGCCCCTCAGCGGCGTCCCTCTCACACGTGTGACCCGTCTGCGGGGTCATCGGAGCATCTTGCGACTCGCCGGCGAGCGCAGGACCCCGCCCCACATGCACATGGGAGCTTTGTAGCCTGATTAGATTTTTGTTTCAGTTTGACTTTCCACTGTTATGCAACGGACCTGGTTAAACTCGCTTGTCCGGCTGATGTTGCCCAAAGTGAATCTCGCCAGCCTCGACGCAGCAGAGCTCCGAATCCACCATAATACCTGCAGTCAAATTACTTTATTAAATTAATCATCAGTCAGAATAACTTTCTTTAGACTGATTTGTAACGCTGGTCGTCTGGTGCCCCGAGGCGGATTTAATTTAAACTGAAATTCTATCACTTTTTCCATAGCAACCACTAATATCTCAGTAATATTTTACTAATTTGATAGGTGATTATGATGTTAAAGTGCAACATTTATGGTGCCTGTGCGCAGGGCCTATGACGCCAACACTGCCCGACTGTGGGAGCTCCACAAACGGTGCCCCGCGCAAGGCCTCCAGCTCCGAGCGCAACAGTGGCTGAAGGAAGCAACCCAGAGAGCGCGCACGCACATACACACACACGCACACACACACACACGCACACACTTGTTGCAACTGCCTTGTCAACAAATATATGCGTAGACATGGAACAAAACTTATTAAATGAAAATCCGTATGAGGAACATGGTTGTGGAAAAATAATTTTCAAACGTCAGAGCTTAAATATTTTGTTTGAAATTAAGTGTGTTTGACACCTTTTTGAATGATGGAAAAAAAAAAGCTTTAAAGGTTTGGCTTAATCACAGGATGATCGACGCGCTAAAGTGTGGCCGCGCGCGCACACACACACACACACACACCAGCCAGGATGTTCCGTGTTCTTCTAAACATCTAAAGGTTTAAATTCAGACGGTGAAATTGTTTTGGAGGAAAGGAAAAAAAGATGGACAGACGTGCCAGTCATCCCTAAATTTAATGCATTTCTGTGATTCCACAACTAAAACCGAAGGTTGGGGAACAACAGAAATAATCGGAATTACTTGAGATGTGGATGCGCGGCCGGGTCGGATCTATAACTGCGATTATATAAGTTATTTGGGTGGATGGCGGATGGATGATTAATGTGTAGCCAGACTGACTGGTCCTATTTTCCATGTCTGAAACTTGAAGCTGCTGCTGAGGTTCCATAAAGGTTCTCCATAAACAGCTTAAAACGGGCAGCATTTACCATCATTTATTTGACATGAGACATCGACGGTCCCGGTCTGAGCAGCGTCTCATTTTAAATTGCTGTTTTTTTTTTTAATTTTCTGGGTCAAAGTGCTGAAAGTAGTAAAACCGCGGTTGATTTTAGTATCAAAATGAGGTGTGAAACTGAGCGGTGCCGAGCGAATGAAGAAGGCGGCTCCTGGGGTCCAGACGTCAGCGCTTTTATTTGCTTCTTCTGTACAGGACAGGACGTATTTACACTGGCAGCCCTGCGGGGGGCGTATGTACAAACAGAGGTAAGACAGCGTACAGTATCGGTATCGGTGCATAAATTACCCAATAAATACACAGGATGGTCGTGAGAGGGCGTGATTGGCCGTACGCGCGGGCGTCAGCCAATGAGAGACGGCGCCCCGCAGGAGCGACTCGGTCCGCGTGTACATGCACGACGGCGCGTCGGGATGCCGGCAGTCACGGACGGCATCACAACCGCGTCGGGCGCCGCGGCAGATCCGGATGAGCGCGCGATATGTGCGTCCGCCGGCGCTGCGGGAGCTGGACGCCGGACCCTGAACGCCTCGCGAAGCGTTCGGGTCCATTTGTGACACTCTAAGACCCGTTTTGGGTCAAGATAAGTGAACCCGCGCTCGGGTGGCGGCGGCGGAAAAGAACATCGCCATCTTTTGGAGCTTAAAGGGCTTTTTTTTTTCTTTTTAAAGGGCCGGCGGCTGCAGGAAGGCGGCGCCACGTCCCGGGTGTGAACAGAGGACGGCGAACGCGCGCCGACGCGGTGACAGAGTCCCCGGGCGCGCCTGAAGGCAGCATCATACTGGGCGAAACCATGAATCGTGTTACTGCACGTTTACTGACTGGATATGTGATCGACGGGAGGTTTAAGGCAAGAAGCCGCCGGTCTCAAACTTCCTGTTTCCGGACCTTTTCACAATAAAACATGGGCCTCCTTGGTCTTGGGTGGTTTGGTGAAAGCTGACCCGTTTTCTCAACTATTAAACTAATTTCACAAAACTTCATCCGACGCCTATGAAAACTGCTTCTAATCAAACTCCGGATTTTTTTTCCCAGCCTTATTTTATCCACAACGTGAAATCCCGTGAGAGGAGAGGGGCAGCGGGACGGCGGGCCAGCGGGACGGCGGGCCAGCAGGACGGCGGGCCAGCAGGACGGCGAGCCAGCAGGACGGCGGGCCAGCGTCCCCCCTTTCAGAGGTAAGGCCTTTTTTTTTTTTTTTTCTCAAATCCGGGTGTGCTGACGGACATCAAGGCACATCTCGACGGCTCCGCCCACAAAGACCGCAAGAACCCGTCGGGAGGCTCCACGGACAGCGGACCCGTCACCGGCTCGGAGGCGCCCACCCCGGCGCCTCCTCGTCATATTTCGCCGCGTCCCACTTAGCAAAGACAGGGACTGAACTTAAAATATCAATATACAGAAAAAATAAATATGTATCTCGGTACAAAACTACTCGAGCCCCCCCGGCCCCCCCGGTACCTCCCGGTCCCCCCAGTCCGTCCTCTGCTCCTCCGTCAGCGGGAGGCCAGCGCCCCCCGCTGTTTCCACAGAGTCACCGCGTCATGCTAACAGCTGTGTAAAATGGTTCAGTCAGTGTTTCTGAGGGTTTTTAAAGGGTTCTGCTCCGTCCTGGTGCCGACACGCGCCGACGGCCCCAGAGGGTTTCCGATTGGTCGGCTGGTTTCGGGTAAATCCGCCCCCCCCCGGCCGTCGTCTGACCCAGAACGCAGCAGCGAGACAGCTAACGTGATTCGCCGCCATTTGACGACTAGACTGGTAACGCACAAAAAAAAATAAAGAACAAAACCAGAACCTTGCCAGGTCCAGCTTTCAGCCCTGAGGCGCGCTGACGCGTCCCGCCACCGGGGGGCGCCCCGGCGCGTTTGGCCCATCTGCACGTTTGAACTGTTCGACCTGGCCGCGGCGATCTCGCCTGCTTTGTTTACCTAAAAAGAAACAAAGACAGGACATCGAGACCTGGCCGGGAGGAAGAGCGGCCGCGGCGGCCGATTTAAAACAAAAAAACAAAAAACAGAAAAACACTGGGAATGAAGAAGGAGGGAAATTACTTTAACATCTAATAAATATTTGCGCACCGCAAGAAAATCCACCTCGGCAAGTCTTTTGGTTTTCAGCACGAGTCAGTCAGTCTTGAATTGCTTCAAAATAAAACTCCTTAAAATAAAGAAAAGAAAAAAAACGCACTCTGCAAAGGTCGTTGTATAAAAGTGAGTCGGCGTAAAAACGCGATTAGCGCTGATATGACTCGTCGCTCATCGAGACGGAGGTGTCTGACAGTGTGCGGGCGAGGCTTCGTCCGGGAGTCGGACTGCTGTCAGGGTTTTTTTTTGTTTTTTTTTCCCACGATGCACCCTGCTCTGCAGCCGGCCTCCCGTGGTCGTCGGACATGTTTGGCGCCGTTCCCACCTCACCGGAAGCTGATTGGTGGGTGGGATGGCGTACGGCAAGGCACTAGCGGATCATCCGATCGGTTCTTTCTTCGGGCGGCTTTTGCGCATCACGGCGGGCCCCTTCGGGTGTGATGTCACAAAGGTCATCGGGAGCAGCAGAGGTAGGGAGAGAGCAGGCAGCGGTTGCTAGGCAACGGGAGAACAAAAGGGGAGTCAGCCTGACTTGCAGCTTCTTCAAATTAGACGACATCACACATGTGACACAAGGGGGAGGAGTCGGCATTTTTCTGACGTTTGTACATGAAATATAAATTCGGGACGTGGACCCGGAGGTGGGTCTGGTTCACATGGCTGATGCAGCCAATCAGATCCACAAGTCAGTTTTATTAGAATAGATAAACGCAGACAAACTACGAAGTGAAGCCAGAAGGTCTCCCCCTGGTGGCCGGCATGAGGTGCAGGTGTTAAGCCCCGCCTCCTCCATGTTAGTGGGTGGGGCTTGGACCAAACCGAAAATACCACTGATGCCGGTTCAAGTGTTAATTTTTCATTTGGGTTCAAACAGTCGTTTGATGCTTCAATAAAAAGGGGGCGTGGCTTCATGATTGATTCACGCTTTTAAGAGTAAATTGATGACGCGTGAAGGAGGTGGGCGGGGCTTCGGTAGCACGGCTGCGTTTCCGGATGGCGACCGTGCAGACTCTTATGATTAAAGTCATCGCCCACACATCATCATCATCACCATCATCATCACTATCATCATCATCATCATCATTCATGCTGGCCAATATGAACCTTGACGCGGCCGTTAGGCCTCGCTGGCGCTGCTGTTCCTGTTGAGCTCCCGGATCCCCTGCAGGATCCTCTTCATATGACCCACCTTCGTCACTCCCAGGTCCTGAACACACACGCGCACACACACACACACACACACACACACCGACACACACACATGCACGCATTACGTACGGATGCTACAGGACAAAGATAAGAACCCTTCAAAGCCATCATCTGGCGTCATGCACCCGCGCCCCATCCAATCACGTCACCCTGTTTTACCAGGTCAGCGCTTGCTCGGAACCTGGCCCCCCACAATACCTTGAGGTCCCGCCTCTCCAGGTGGATGAGCTCAGATCCACGGACGTCGTGTCCAATAAAGATGTCCTTATACTCAGTGAGACAGAGAAAGTCCAGCCACGCCCCCACCTCCTCCGTCCCCCATTGGTGCACTTGAGACCGACAGGAAGTGGTTTAGCCCCCGACAGGAAGTTGTTCAGCCCCAGCAGTGATTGAGAAAGACAGGAAACACCAAAACCAGTCAAGTTTAGGAGTGATTGCTTCCTTTGTCATGTGGGCTCTGAGCAGGATTTTGAAATCAAAATAAAAAAATAAAAATAAAAAAATAATCGCTCTGGAGAAACAAATGTCCAGCCAATAAAAATCTCAGGAGTTATGAGGTGAGATTTGATCGTCTGAGCCTCGTCTGCTGGAAACTGGACAAACATCTACGTGCGAGGGAAATAATTACTATCAAGCCTTATTTTCACACATTTTAACGTGATAAAAGTCGGCCGAGCTCTCCTGTCAAATGTGATCAGGGATCAAATCTGACGTTTCCATGAACGGGACACACACACAAAAAACGGTTTATTTGCCCTTGACAAAGAAAACAAACGCGCCAACGACCCCTCACAGCGCCACCTGCTGCCGTGATGAGGTAGCAAACAAATGGGAGCAAAAGGAGGAAGCGGCAGCCAATCAGAGGAGTTGTTTCTTTTACTGAAAGTTGGGGGAAAAAAAAAACAAAGAGCAGGCGGCGGGTGAGATGTTGACGACTGAGGTGAGTCAGAGAGACGGGTATGAGTGGACAGACGGGGGGGACCGAGGAGGGAGGGGTGAGGGGGGTATAGTGGGGTGAGGGACGGGTTGGGGGGGCGGGGTTTACCGGGCAGCGACAGCGTGGCGCAGGTCTCCTTGTTTTTGTTGTTTTTGTCCTTCTTGAACTTCGGAACCAGGCGAAACTTGGCACTGCGGCTGCGCTTTGAAAAGTCCGTCAGGGGACCCTGGCGACACAAAGAGGCACAGGCAGTTGCCGTGGGAACGCTCAGAACCTGGCTGAGGCGACGCGTTCGGGGGGCCTCGAGCTGGTCTCGTTTGTCGGGAGGGATTTGGGAGATGTGGCTTTTATCCGATGGCGGTAATTCTACTAACTGTGACTAACTGTGCTCGCGGTACTACTGATAGTACTTTTACTGCGGTACCTCGTGGTCCGATGGGTCGATGACGGGACACAACCACGGAACATCGGCCAGCCGGCGAAGCTGCTGAGTCACAGAACTCAGAGCTGCGTTCAGCTGTTCCTGCTGAGGAGGGTCCAACAGCTGCGACACACACACGTGCACACACACACGCGCAAACACACACACACACGTGCACACACACACACACACACACACGCGCAAACACACACACAACTAAGGTCAGGACCGGGACCGGGACCGAGAATCGTTACTGCTGAAAAACATGACGCCGGCGGTTACCATGGACATCTTCCCGGCCAGCAGCAGCTCCGTCTCGCTGAGTAAGGCCTTGACGTTGCCGACCATGTGGACGACCGCGCTGCAGCTGAGGGCCTGGACGGACGGACACACACACACACACACGCACACGCACACACACACACACACACACACACACACACACACACACACACACACGCATGCGTCACAACCACATCCAGCTGCTCGCAGGCACATTTCGAGCAGCTCGGGCGCGACTCTTACCCGGGAGCTCTTGGAGTCGGCGTAGACCACGTCCATGGCCTTGGAGCTGGCGTTGACGGCGTGGGCCAGCTCCTGCTCCATGCTGTGGTGGGACTGGGCCACCTCGCGGATGCTGAAACGCCGGAGGGAGAGCGGCGTCAGCGGGCTGCTCACCGACCAACGGCCAAAGCGCATAAAACAAAACGCGGGTGAAACCTGGAAACCCGGCTGAGCGTGCCGCCGGCGCCGCTGCTGCCGGCGCCGCTGCTGCCGGCGCCGCTGCTGCCGGCGCCGCTGCTGCCGCACGCACCAACCGGGACGAGGCTGCTCGGCGGCGGCCGTCGAGTTTCTGACTCCTATCAAGCATGAGTCTTCTGCCTTTCTTAATACAGTTATGTATATGACGAGTTTAATGTGGAATGTATTCATAAATCCACGGTAATCTTAAACTGGAAGTCAAGGGAGGAATATTTGAAAGTTGTGATCTCACAACTACAAATTGTTCATATCATTTTACAAACCGGCACGTGACTTCCATGAAATTCAGCTTCATTCTTCAGACAAAGATTATGAACTAGTAATTTTATACAACATCGCCTCCAGGTGGTTCTGACAGGTGCTCGCAGCTGCAGCAGCAGCAGTTTCCTCAGGACTGTGTTACGTTCTGGTTTGAGCTGCCCTCTCTAGATCTTCTTCCTTCCCCCCCCCCCCCGTTAAAAGGGAGTTTGAACAGTGTTTTTCCCTGCCTGACTCGAGGATCTGAGGACCCAGGTTGTCGCTTACTGGATGACGAGCATCAGGGATGATGATGATGAAGTCAGAGAGGGGCTGAGAGGAGGACTGCTGCCGCCTGCTGGTTCACGTTATCCGGGCTGGTGACGCGGATCCGAGGGTTACCTGTGTATGAGGGCTCCTGCCGCCTGGCCGAACTCTCGGACGAGCGAGGCCTCCTCCTCAGAGACGATCTCCGGCTGGGAGGAGAGGGGGGCCTGCGGCGCCTGGGTCCGGGGGAACTCGCACTTCTGTTTGTCCTCCCAGGACTTCAGCGTGCTCTCGAAGGCCTGAAAGCGAGCGGCAGTTGAGGGAACTCGCCGCGGGCGCGCGTGTCCGCTGACGTCGTGGTGTGACCGGCGCGCCGCGCGGCGGTACTCACGCGGTCCCGGGTCAGCGTCTGCGTCCGGTTCTTGTGGATGATCTTGATGTAGCCCGGGGGCTGGATCCAGGCCTCGCCGTCCACCTGCACCGGGACGCCTTCATCGCCCAGGATGGTGATCTTCACGGTGCGACACTGAAGACCGAGACACCACGTGAAACAGAACGGACGGACAGACGGGCAAAGCGTCGGTGAGACAGCTGGACAGACAGACCTGGGCAATGCGGTGATGCTGCAGGTTGATGACTCGGGACACGGCCATCTGCATGCTGCCGAACACGGCCACCACCTCCAGAATCTTATCGTCAAAGGACGGAGCGGTGAAGGTCTGAGAGAGACAGACAGGCGACGTCACGGAGGGCAGACAGACAGCTGGTGCCACCGCGGGGCCAGACAGACAGGTAGCGTCATAGAGAGCAGACGGACAGGGGGCATCACGGGGGAGCAGACAGACAGGTGATATCATGGAGAGCAGCAAGACAGGTGACCTCATGTAGGGAAGACGAGACAGGAGATGTCATGGAGAGCAGACAGACGGGTGGTGTTCATGGAGAGCAGACAGACACTTGACAACATGGAGAGCAGACAGACAGGTGGAGTCATGGAGAGCAGACAGGTTCTTACATCGTCCTCCTTGGTTCCTCCCCAGAAGTTGGTTCCTCCTGCGTAACTCGGGATGTTCAACACAGCGATGCCCTGCAGACTCGGGAGGGGGATGGGCCGACCGTCACACTGCACACACACACGCATGAGCACACACACGCACACACACACACGCATGAGCGCGCGCGCACACACACACACGCACACACACACACCCATCAACAAAGTGCCGTACTTCATCACATTAAAAGAATCAGTTCTTTCATTCTATGTGGTTTTGCAGTAGCAGGCGATGGACGGATGTTTTCCCCGTGTGACTCGTAATGGATGTTTGATTCAGTATCGACATCGTAAAGGTGTCACGGTGCACACGGCCAGCCAGTCCTCTACGACTGTGAGCGTTGCTACTGCGTACGGGCCCTCTACTACTGCGTACGGGCCCTCTACTACTGCGTACGGGCCCTCTACTACCGCGTATGGGTCCTCTACTACCGCGTACGGGTCCTCTACTACCGCGTACGGGTCCTCTACTACCGCGTACGGGTCCTCTACTACCGCGTACGGGTCCTCTACTACTGCGTACGGGTCCTCTACTACTGCGTACGGGTCCTCTACTACTGCGTATGGGTCCTCTACTACTGCGTACGGGTCCTCTACTACCGCGTACGGGTCCTCTACTAGTGTGTACGTTGCTACTGTGTACAAGTCCTCTACTACCGCGTACGTTGCTACTGCGTACGAGTCCTCTACTACTGCGTACGAGTCCTCTACTACTGTGTACGGGTCCTCTACTCGTGCATACGGGTCCTCTACTACTGCATGCGCGTCCTCTACTACTGCATACGAGTCCTCTACTACTGCATACGCGTCCTCTACTACTACATAAAGGTCCTCTACTGTGACTCTCCTACTGTGAGCTGTTCGGGATAACGTGGGCTGATTCATTTCAGACGGGACAAAAGATGAACTATGCAAGAACAGTTCTGGTCCTTTCAGAAAAACTGGAGATACCAACTGCAGGAGGAGTCGACTGAAACTCCCAGGATGCTTTTCAGGAGGAAAGATCCAATCTAAAACGAAACCGCAGAACCGACAGACTGGGCATTCGCTGACATGTTTACTGGTGTAAACAGGTGCAGGTCACTTTACTGTTCTCATCCACCTGACGTCAGACCGCCGCCGCGGTGCCTCTCACCTCCAGCAGAACCCTCTGCTCCAGGTTCTTGTAGGTTCTGTGCAGCAGCTCTTTCGTTCCCAGAACTCCGTACCACATCATGTTCTTGGTCCGACTCCTGGGGACACAAACGAGCCCGGAGAATCAGACGTGCCGCTTGGCCGGCGCCGTGTGCGCCTCCGCTAGCGGACGCGTGCGCTTCCTCGTACCTGCATTTCTCCGGGTGTTCGTCACGCTTGTTGTTGAAGTCCAGGGAGATTTTGGCGTCCAGTCCGATTCCAAAGTAGTTGTTCATGACGCATTTCTCGGTGTAGCAGTCCCTGGCAGACACGGCGAGCTCGGGTCAGACAGGAGAACACGCCCGAGCGGCTTCATTCAAAAGGATCATTCACTTCAATCACTGAGACGTATTTGATCATGCTAATCAAAGCCCGGTCAAACGTGCTGGTTACTACGGCGACCGGAACAAACCCTCATTTGATATTGTTTAACCTCACTGAATGAAACGCGTCGAGATGAAGCAAACCGGGGTCGTTCGTGAAAAGGCGAAAGTTATCGTGGTCTCACATGTTGTCGGGGTCGCAGCTGAAGGGGTCGGCGTTGACCAGCAGCCGACTGATCACCGAGCTGCTGGACAGGGAGCCGGAGATGCCCGCTCGGAGAGCTGCACACACACACACACGCGCACGCACGCACGCACACACACACACACACGGAGTCAGACAGTGGTTCGACTCGGCCCGGCTGTACATCGTGTCACGCGACAGCTTCTTACCAGGATAGAGGATCTTGGTGTTGAGCATTGGCATGTTCTCCCTACTTCCTGTCTGGACAGGAAGTGACGCGGAGCTGCCCAGCGAGAGACTGCCTTTGCTGATCAGCTTCTCGCAGGGCGTCTTGCTGACTGGAGAAACACACACGCACGCGCACACACACACACACACACTTCCATGAAGGTTCTTTTGTGTGGACTGGGTTCTACTGCGTTCTGGAGCAGTCATTCGTCATGTTTCCATCTAGATGGACGTGACTTTTATGTGAACTTTTAAGTTGACATGAAAAACAAAACGTGTCTTGCAGTCGCCCCCCCATGCAGGCCTGTGAGCTGCCGGTAAACAGCAGAAGAAGAAGTAGAAGAAGAAGAAGAAGTAGAAGAAGAAGAAGAAGAAGAGGTTACGACGCAGAACCCGACGCACAGTGGAGTCTAAGGACAAGACGGCCTCGCTTTGTTGCCATGGTGACGTTTCTCTCGAATGAGACTCAGGTCACACAAGCGTCTGCACCTATTTGCTATTTTTCCTCCACATTTACAAAAAAAAACCCAAAACAAAACAAAAAAAACCTCAAACCATTAAGTGTTTTAACTCTTTGGGCCAATTTGGGGAAACTTTTTCGACGTTTTCGTTTTTTCCATCCGGCTTTTCTAACGTGGAAAAGACGCCCGTAAAAGACCCTGACAGAAACTCCACTGATGAAGAGCCACCAGGAGCTCGATCGCGTCGGACCCGGTTCACGCGCCCGCGGCACCGGACCCGCTGACCTCGCCGCGTGTTGCGGTGCTTGGCGCCGTAGGACTGCAGCGACATCTTGTCCTCCTCCGCCGGCGCCGCCGCCTCCTCTTCCTCCTCCTCCTCCTCCACCAGCCCCTCCTCCTCGGCCCGGCCCAGAGAGAAGACCCTCTGCTGCTGCTGCTGCGTCTGGGCGTTCTGCTCGTCCACGGCTGGAAGACACAGCAACCTCAGAATCTCTCGCACGTTCTGATAAGCGTGAATCACACAATGAGGCGAGAGTGTCACCTTTCTCCGTGTGCTCGATGATCTGTCTGATGGCTTTCTTCAGACTGTTGGCTCTTAGCATCAGCTGCTCCCGCGGCTTAAAGATGGCGGCGGCGGCGTTGGTCCGCGGGGAGCAGGGGGCGGAGCCCGGCAGAGCGTGGTTCGGGGGGTGGAGAGGCGGCAGGACGACCCCCTCGCCCTCCTCCTGCTCCTCGGCGATGGTGGGGGGAGGAGCCGACGGGGGCACGGTGGAGGCCTGAGACTCCTCGTTGAGGGTTTTGAGCAGGGAGTCCAGTTTCTCCTTCAGGACGCCGCACTGGCAACAGACACCACGGAAAACCTCCGGTGAGGAAGAGCCCCGCCCACATGACCGCACCCGGCTAGAGACCCCAGACCACAGCCACGCAAACAGAACGTGAGGGGGGGAACTGACAGTAGCACAAATGCAGTTTAATTGTTTTTCAAATTAAAGGCCCATTGTGAGTTAGGGGGCGTGTTTACCAGTCAGGCGCATCAGCTCTTATTTTAACGAAGCTCCATATAGACGCCGACGGCCGTAAAGTGGAACGTCTTCATTGTCGCAATTTTTCACATTTTGTCCACTAGAGACAAAACAGAAATTTATTTTTTATTCATATGTTTTAATGTTGAGTGCCAATAAATGTTATTTCTTCTTCTTCGTGATGTGAATTTGTATTATTACGCCGTGGTCAGGCTTCGAATGCGATAATGAGTGGACCATGACAATTAAAATGGTCACAGTTAATTGTGTGGACTCATCATCAGCTGAGGTTCCAGAGTAGTTTCAGCTACGTTTCGCCTCCCTGTCACGTTTCCGTGGCTTTGCTCGGGAGTCCTGATCCCACCATCGCTCTCGCTGAGCTCGCTGAGCTCGCCGAGCTCGCCATCGCCGCGGTGTCGTACCTTCTTCGCCATGGCCTCGGACTCCTCTGAACTCTCCGTGTTCTTTTCATACGCTTTTCCAACGCGGGCCACAAAGTCCTTCACTGTCTCGCACAGGACCCTGAACCAACACACACACACAGACATAAACCCCCAGAGACTGACAGCAGCTATGACACCCTGGTCGCCGCCTGGAAGTGAAACGCTGTCGTACTTAGCAGAGGAGATGACGACGGAGTGCTGGTCTGAGGTCAGGATCTTGGACAGGTGAGCAGCCACCGAGTCTTCATAGGTGAGGATCTGCTGCACCTGGACGAGCACACACACACACACACACACACACACACACACACACACACACACACACACACACACACACACAGACAGCTGTTACAGGCACAACATCTCACCGCTCTACAAAACCAAACGAGCTCCACTCTGATTGGCTACAGCAGGAGGGGACCCGCTTCCTGTTACCTCGGAGTCGTCGCTGCAGTCCTCGGTGACAGTGGAGGCAGAGTGTTGCCGCGGAAACTTGGTCTCGTAGACCATGATGCTCCATCTGCAGCGGAGGGAGAGCAGTTAGAGGCCCCTCGTACCACACCTGAGCAACAGCACCACCCGTCTGACACCGTCTCACCCGTCTCACACCGCCTTACCTGTCTAGCATCTTGGTGCTGGCCCTCTCAAGTTTCTCCAGTATCTGAGGCAGCTGTGTGTCATCGTCGCAGGCCGAGCCCCAACCCAGAACCCGAGCCAGGTCGTTCCCGGTCCCCAGAGGAAGAACCCCCAGCTGACACTGCGACGCAGAGAGAGTACAAGACTTTAGAGCCTCACCGGGGAACCAGAGCGGACCGCCGCTGGAAACGGACCCCAACCAGCGCAGCGGCTTCAGTAGGAACCGGGAGGGACCTGGTCGGTTCACATCATCAGAAAACTTCGGAACCAGAAGGGCGGTGGAAGTCCCATTGAGACTGGAACTCTCGTTTGCGAGAGACGGGCCCGGCGTGAGATGAACACGGCGCCTCCTCGTCGCATGCTGATTTTGATTCTGAACCGATTTGTGGTCGGATGGCTGGAAGAGGAGGGTCATTCCGCGGGCTTTCGCTCCAGGGCGCCAAAAACGGCGACGCGCAAAGAAGCGAAACAGGACTGAGCCGAGGCAAATTTATTTTAAAACCTTAACAGTATTCGTTCATTCGTTTTTTTTTTAGCATCTCATGTGAGGATGTGTGGGGGCGTGGGGGCGGTGGCACAGATAAACATCGCTCCGTTAGCGGCTAGTCCGCCACCGTCGTCATGCCTCTTTAGCATCGTCACACTTGGCAGGTCCCTTCAATAATATGACTTAAAACGGTCCGGGTGCAGCATTAACATCGTCTTCTAAGGACTGGAGTCGCCTTTTCCATCGACAGGAGGCCTAAACTCCTTCAGCCGAGCAGTCTGGCTGAGTACCGTCCTCTTCACAGACCACAAAGCGAGAGCAATGATCCGTTGAGTAATTCCTGCGTGTATATTTTCCACTCCACTTCCCAGCAAAAACACCGCAGGGCGCCGAGGTATGTAAACATTCGATATATCTCTCTGACGTGTGTTAGGTTCTGCGGTGTGTGCTGGTCCGCCGGTCTGGTTTCCCACCGCTGGGGTGGGCCGGGCCGCTCCGCTCCCCGCTGAGCCGCCGGGGTGGCGCGTAACGTTGCACAACGCGTGTAAACGCCGGCGGACAGACGCGAGGCCTAACGGCGGAGACGCAAGCGTGCGCGTACCTGCTTGTGCAGCGTGAGCGCGTCGATCTCGGACAGGACCCAGCCGACGCTGCCGTCTCCCCCGCACACCAGGATCCGGAACGTGTCAAATTTCTGGAACAAGCGCAGCCTTGGGAGACAAACGTTGAGGCGTTAGGGGCCGACGGCTCTCCACCTCGCGGGCGGTCTCACTCTCTCTCACTCTGCGGGGCTGCGTCTCACCCCAGATGCGGCCCCCCGTTCATCAGGTCGAACACCTGCGCCGGGTTGAGCAGCTGCTTGAAGCGCCGCAGGAACTTCACGCCCTGGTTGTCTCCGCTCTTGGAGTTGACGAACACCAGCAGCGGACTGGTGCAGGACGGAGGACACGACGCCTTCCAGAAACCTGCCGGGGGGGTCGGACAGGGCTGGTGAGCCGGGCAACATTCGGGGTGAGACCGCTCACGAAATAAAAAAAAAACCAAAAAAAAACCCCAAAAAAACGCGACAAACTGAGGTAAAAGACGCATCCGGGTGTCAATGCAGACGTTTTTACGAGGCTCACCGTCGGAGTCGATGCTGTTGAGCGCCGTCGGAGGGATGACGGACACTTTACACTGGCCCAGGGGACACTTGGACGAGAGCTGGTCTTTACAGCCCGAATGGACCTGGAGGGCAGGAGGGACCCCGGTGGGCGCGCGTTCACACGAGTGGTCGACTTTCACACGCAGGCAGAACAAAGCGATTTGCTCTTCTACTGCATGTCTGGTTTCATTTAAAGTTGCGACATGTGCTGAACATCGTAACGTTGTGTTGCTGTTATCTCGTCTATGGCGGAGAGAGACATCCTGCAATCGCAATTAACCATTTAAATAATTAAAGGGTTAGCTGTTGGGTGTGACACCTAAGCAGTTCTAATTGGTGTATAGCACTGAGAGTTATGGCCAAATATGAGTTCTGATCACTATAACCGGAGCAGTTCATCCCGGGTCCGAGCTGACATTAGCGTGAAATATGGAGACGTTCCCCTCAGGCACTTCTGGGATTTCGCCTTCACGGGGATGGAAACCGCCAGAAAAACATATCGGAGGCATAAAAATGTTCTGAACTTGCAAAAAAGTTACGTAAAACATTAAAAAAAAAACACTAGCTTTAAATGTGAAACATGTGCGGGACGTGTCGGGTTTCATCGCCGTTAGCTGAGCGGCGGATCGTGGGAAACGCGAAGCGAAGGCCCGGGTGTGGACGCGTCTGCACCGCCGCCGCCGCTCTCACCATGGCCTTACACCACAGGCAGCGCCAGTCCTGCAGCCGCAGCACGCTGCCGCACGTCTTGTCGCACACGTTGCACTTCGCCGAGACCGGCAGGTTCCCCTCCAGCCACTGGTGGGGCATGGACACCTGCGGAGAGAGGCCAGAGCCGCCGCGTGAGGCCTTCGCTGCCGCCGCTCGCTGCCGCCGCTCGAGCGCGGCCGTCGGCGTTTAAGCGCGGCCGTCACGCGTCTGCCTCACCCCGTCTTCATCCTCGATGATGTCCTTCCCGATGGAGGCCAGCGTCGTCCACTTGCAGTTGTTGGTTGCCCGGACTGCGCAGCGTTTGTGAGCCTTGAACTTACACACTGCAACACACACACAGACACACACACACACACAGTTACCACACACGCTGCCGAAATGAGCATTTAGGGGGGATTATTTCTCACTATAGAAACGCCAACACACACACACACACACA